>JAUZNJ010031759.1:2629-14051 GCA_034780135.1 Jordanella pulchra | reverse complement strand
GTGTGCTACTGCTTGGGTGGAAAGAAAACCAGCAGCCACACGGCCCTTTCTGGAACCAGTTTGACACCCCTGCTTTAATGAATCGTATCTTTTTTTTTTCGGGTTATCATTTCTGCGACTTTTGGTTTATACAAAAGCCAAAGTGGATGAGCACTTTTACGGTAGCTTTGTGGACGACGGGATCCTCGCCGCTGCACGTACTCTATATATAAACATCTGCATCAGTGGCCTTTCTTATCAGCTGCCCTGCCTGTCTGTGGTTTCTTTTGTTTTTTTTTTTTCTTGTCCAGGACCTCCACGGAGTGCCCTCGCCATGCCTAGTTTCCCTTGCTTGTACCTCAAGCACAGAAATAGCCTGAAGAATGTCTTTGACAAGTGTATCACAGATGCAGCCTTTTGTTGCTCTCCCGGGCTGTTTGCATGGATGTATGAACCGACAAGCCAACACTAGCCACAGCTGTTGGCAGCAAACACAGCTCTTTTTTTAAAAAAAGGCAGCAACAAAAACACTTTCCTCATGCGCTGAGGACGTGATTTATGTGACACGCCGACTCGTTCAGGGGCCCTCCGGGCGGTCTCTCTTTTCTTAAAATACAGTATCTGGAAAATTGTGAATGTATACACATCACGCTACCCGCATGCTGTGCCTTAAGTTTATGTTAGTCTATTGAAGGGATAAGGAAAGCTGACAAGCTGTTCTTAAATTCCTCTTTGCCTTTTTTCCTCTGTTTCTCCAGGTGGGACCAGATGGAGGGTTTGGAGAAAGGATAGACACATTTCTTCTGTCATGTCAGCCAAGGCCAAGGTTTGTCAGAGACTTCCTCTCCTTTGTGTCGATTTTTGTTCTGCCTGCCATCTTAAGTCTTGGTCCGGTTTCTTCACCCTTCGATAGACGTCAGAATAACAAAGCCAGCATCAAACTGACTAAGTGAAGATTTATATTATCAGTAAACACCTTTGAATAATCCCAGTGAGTTACTCTTTTAATGCCAGTGTTGGCTTCTATTTACTGAGATGGAATAAAAAAATGTTTTTTCACTGAAGCAAATAAGTGAACATGCATTTATAGCGTCGGTATAAAAAAACAACCGAGGCTTCCGGTGTTTCAGATCTTATCTGAACTCTATAAACTCCAACACCAGGCATTTCCATTGGTGTTGATGGCATTTCATTAATTAAAAGGTCTCCTTCAGAGAGACATTTTCTGTCAAGTTAGCACAAGATCACAGTACGGTAGTACTGCATTCTGTCTGGAGGGAAATTAGTCCCATTATTGCTAAAAGCAAAGAATGCATTTTGTAAATTGAAATTTAAAGGAAGTTCCACCCAGAAATGAAACGTTGAAGTCTTTTATTCAAAAAAAGGTTTTGGGAGTAACTTTGTTGTATTTGCTGGAGAAGCAACACAATTACAGAGATATGCTAGATCAGAAGCATAATTGGATCTAGAGTCCAGTTTGGATTGTTTCCAGTGTTTAATTGTGATAAGGATGCAGAATAAACTTCACTAGTTCTGTCTGTAAATATAAACACTGGATAAACTCCTTCAGTTATCCTCTAAATAGCTCCCATTTAGCTGTGCTGCATGGAGGAGCAGTGTAACTTATCTGCTCTGCTTGGAAGGTGAGGATAGAAAAGTGGAGGCCATTGAGCAAAAAAAAGGTAATACAAAAAAAATATAGGAAAAGAATATGGACATTTCTGACATAGAAAAAGAAATGCTAGTAATTACCATGGTAGATGGAAAGGCTTTAGTGAGCTAATTAACTTCTTGGAACCAAATGTTAACATTCCTGTGAGAGCAACCAGAACCAGAACCACCCGTTCGCAGAGTCTCTCTGCACTGACTGTTGGATTACACTGCAAACAGAGAGCCATGTCACAGCTAGCGTCCATTTCATTGAAACAAAGTGCTAGAAAGTCTGGCAGTATGTTGGGCGACATACCCTGTCTGTTAATGATAGTTCTACATCTCTGCACATTAGAAATCAGAAGTGTTTTCATATGTCATTCATTTGTTTTTCATTCAGTTACTTAATAGGTCTTATAATTACATTTTAATAATTATTTTTATTTATTCAGTCACTGTTTAATGCAGCTGGCACAACACATTGTTGAAATGGAATCATGTGCTATTTTCCTTGACTCAACATATTAAAAAAATGTTAAGGAAAAAAAATGTAGGAATAATTCTTTACGGTCCAGTTTCTGAAGAGATGCCACACGACATATTGGCATTCACTTCCGGGCCTACAGCTGTGCAGACCAGTGGGACGCAGTGCACTGTGCATGGTCTAGATCTAGCACGCTGACCCTCAACCTTAAAGGCACTGCTGCAATGCTGGCAGTGCTCAGATGTCTATTTTCAAAGACAACCTCTGGATATGACACCAAGCGGGTGCAACTCCTTAGGTCAACCAGGGCGACGGCTGTTTTTGAGTAGATCCAGTCATGTTTAACCTTTGTATGGTCTTGGCCAGCATGCTGCAGCTCAGTTTCAGGGTGTTGGCATTTTTCTTTGAAAAATAAACTTTATTTATTGTTAAAGAGGAAGAGAGCAGGTTTTCAGTTTGACCAAAGTTCTGTGGTTGAATTCAGTAATATAAAGAGAAAGATTCTCTGGTGAGATGATGCTTAAATATAACTATAATATACAATTTTTGTGCAAACCCAACGCACCTCATTACAACAATCTTCCCCCCCGTTTTGTTATCATAATATGGGAATTGTTTTAAGCAGTGGTGGCTGGGTAACTGGTCCGATTCAATGGGGAGATGGATGGAGATAAATACAGTATGTATGAAAAGGCAAAGCTCTCGATTTACCGGTCGATCTACGTTCCTACCTGCACCTATTTGGATTGTGAACAAAAGAAGGAGATTCCGTATGCAAGCGGGTGAAATGAACATTCTCCACAGGGTGGCTGGGCTCTCCCTTAGAGTTAGGGAGAGGAGCTCGTTCATTCGGGAGAGGCTCAGAGCTTCTCTTTCACATTGAGAGGAGTCCGCTAAGGTGGCTCGGATGTCTTTTTCGGATGTCCCCTAGACGCCTCCCTCGGGTGGTGTTCCAGGCACGTCCCACTGGGAGGAGGCTCAGGGGACGACCCAGGACAAGCTGGAGGGACTATGTCTCTCGGCTGGCCTTGGAGCGCCTTGGGCTTCCCCCAGCAGAGCTGGAGGAGGTGTCAGGGAAGTCTGAGAGTCTCTGCTGAGACTAATGCCCCCGCGACTCGGTTCCCTATAAAGTGGGAGACGACGATTACGAGTAGAGAGATACTCATCTGCTAACTCATTAGTCTGGGACCGAGGTTTGTCTTCCAGCAGGAGAATGACTCAGAACATACTACTGGAACCTCTGAATAGTTGAAGGAGAGACATTTAAATGTGTTGAAATTGTCTAGTCAAAGTCTAGACCTCATTCGAATTAAAAATGTTTGTTTTAACTAGAAGATTGCTTGCTAATAGTTGAAAGCCATACAACATTAAAGGAGTTGGAGCAGTTTAGCCGTCAGACATTGGTAAAAATCCGAGCTGCAAAATGTGGCACCCTCATAGAGAGTGGAAGGTACCTGGATCTGGAATTGTCAAAAGTTGCCCCAAAGTACTGACTTTTTTTTTTCGCAGTGATATTTTAAGTTATTTGTTCGGGCTCATAGATATGTTCTTTAAGTGGACCAATCCATGTGAATACTACTTTATGAGGCAGAAAAATATGAAAAAATTCAAGGGATGAGAAGATTTATTTCAAAAAGGATTATAATTTTACATTTGATGTTAAACAAAACTTTACCTGAAGCAGATCAATAATTCTTGACTCAGATGTTTAATGAAGTGACACAGATCAGTCTCTTTCTGCCTGTAAACGTTCACCCTTAGGAGTTGTGTTTTTTGGCTGTGGGAGGGGGGGCCATGCAAACTTGCTGCAGAATGGCCCCAACAGAAACTGCATCACTTTCCAGCCTTTTGTGTGAAAATGTTGATTAACATTAAAGTAATTATAAACACATTTACATATTTAAAGCTGTGGAACTTTTGATTCAACTGTAAGATGGATGCAAAACTGATGCAGACCCTTTAGTGTTGTTATACTTGTCACTACCATACCTGCTAACCTCTGTTAGTGTCACTTTCGAACCTGCGATTGTTAATGTGCTGGAGAGGCCGAATCAACTTTTGAAAGCAAAGACCTCTGGAGCCTGCAGAGCTAGACTTACGCTAGATTTTATCAGATAATGTCCAACACTACCCAAGAAGAAAAATAACCTCTTAAAAACATATTATTTGTTTGCATGGGCAGTCATTTAGATGTAGCATTAGCAACATTAGCAGTTAACAATGGTTTTCCTGGTCTCTTACACAGTAGGTGAAAAGTTCCACGAGTAGCAAGACAAAGTTTTCATTTGGTGGAATAGAGATGTGAGTGGTGATAGCAAGGCGAGCTAATGTTAGCACGTTAACATGAAGAACATAAATTAAGGAGTAGGACGTCCTCCTGAGATTTTCTGGTTTGACGAAAAAACCAACATGAAAAAAAGCTCAAAATTTTCACACTTTGGATTTCCTGCAGGTTTTAAATAAAGCCCCACAACAACAATCAGGTTTTAAGCGTGAAAAAATCTGATTTCCACGAAAATTTTGACTCTTTTTGAGGTTAAGTAAAATGCGTCTCTGCAAGGGCAGCATTTTCCTTCTTAAAGATGGATTACATTTATACTTTTAAAGTTTCTTTTAAGTTGTTGTACATAGTAAAGTCACGGAATTGAGCACAGTAGTTACTGGCTACTATAATGTTAGAGAACTGCTCGATGATTCCTCCATCCTTGTTCACGTTCTGATTTGTTTTTCCTTTCCAAAGGTCAACATCAGGAGCCAAAGCTGATATCAAAGTTGATTTTTCTACATGTGGATCTTGCAGCTGCTGGTACATTTAAAGACAAACAGGGAAATTAAACTGTTCAGGCCGGTAAAAAAAAAAAGAAAAATCTAAATGTACCAAGTTAGCAGACTCTGCGGCAGCAGTCATGTCTTATTCTCTCACAAACATGGAGTTTTGTGCTTGTGGTCACTTCTCACTAAAACCACAGCTTAGCTGAATCTATTTTCATTTTAAAAAGTCAAACACACAAGACTTAATCTCTTGTGAAATGAAAAACAGAAAGCTCTGTATGGATATTGTGCCAAAATAAAAAAAAAACTAATTTATACCCTTTAGTTATTTCTCTGCTGGCAGATAAGTGAAAACAATTTATGATGCATCATAAAAAGTAGGAAAGCTGCTTCTGTTATACTTTCAATATTCATATTTATCCACCCTGCATGTCAAAGTAAAGAATATGTCTGCTGTAAAATGTTAGAATTGGATTCCAGCTCCTGTTTTCTGTCTTTAGGTGCTGCTCTGGGTGCTCATCTCTTTGCTGCCTCTTGTGGAAGGAGCTCACATGAGGGCTCCCACTGCTGCTGCTGGTGTGGGCTCTGACTTAAACCATGCTGCAGGCCTCCTGGAAGTGCAGGAGGAGAGAGAGATCCCAGTGACGCTGCCAGAGGTGGTGGAGGATAAGGAGCAGGATGAGGACAGCGACACCTACCCTACATGGCACGCTCTATATGGTACAAAAGCTCAGCTGCATCAGAATGCACTGATCTTAACTGTCGGAAAATATTGACCATCAAAATCTTTTTACCTTCTAATGCAAACATATTCCTTCAGACGGCCTTTAAGTAGGGAATTAAACCTATCACTGGAAAATTAAAATGGCTGAAAACCTGCAATGACCTGATCCTACACCTAAACTAGGAGAGCATTAATCAGAAGAGCTGCACGCTCTGCTGCCCATTAGCTGAAAGGTCAGGCAGAGGAAACAGCAAACGTTTGGAAGAAGGTACTCTAGTCAGAAGGAACTAAAACTAAACTTTGAGACTATGTGCATGTAGTGGAAAAGTTTTATTGAACTCTGCCTTGAAGGGATTTAAATGCAGTATTAGATGGTGGTGGCAGCATCCTGCTCTGGGGAGACCATTTTTTTAATCCAGGAAATAAAACTAGACCAGAACTCAAGTGGTTCAGATGATAAACTCTGGATTTAACTCCATTAGGAAATCTATGGAAGCCCATGTGCACCACTTGAAAATAAAAAAATGGCACTTATTTTGTCTTAATGCCCGTCAAAATGTTGACTTTCAAAGTTATGATTATAAGATATAAATTATCTTATAAATATGACTTTAAGCAAAGCAAATGTGCCTGAGTGCCTCCCCATGGCTACACTGTTGATTAATAGTTAGCATTATAGCATAGTTAAAAGCTAGAATTAAAGTTGATTTTGCACAACCTTTTTGACTGAGATTGATTTATTTTGCATAGAAAAATAGGGACAATTTTATAAAGTCAGAATTTTGTCAAAAGTTCACGAGTGTAAAAAATACTCATACCAGTAGTTTTATTTTAAAAAACACAGGCGTAAACTACCCCCGACGCTCATTTTGAATTTTCCATGCATGACACCGTGAGCCCCCAAATACGTCACAACCATGAGTCCTTACTCATTCTCTGGGCTCATGGCTTGATTTTTATGCGCCTCTTCTCTCCCAGTCGAGCCTGGATCTGTTTCTGCTTGCTTATACCAAGTTTTGTCACCCTGAGGGTGGAAGCAGCCGGAGAAAGTAAACCACCTTTGAGTGGCTGCTTTTAAAAAATCCTGCCTCTAGAGACAGTACAGTTCTCTTTCTAGTTGTAGCTATTAACGTTAGCAAAGGATCTTGAGGCTAATCCCTTTTTTATGCAAGGGGTTGGATGCTAACTTCATATCCAACTGCCATCTATGTCATAATTAGATATTTTTATAAACACAATGCTCAAACGAAAATCTTAAAATGCTAACTGATTGTAAATGTTCAGCAAGACTTTTTTTAACCCTCACTTTTCTCAGTATAAACAGTGAAGCTAACGTTAGCTTAGCTCACATGCGTTCCAAATTTCACATTAATCATTTTTAGAGCATATTTCTACTGCTGTTAGAACAGATAAATGTCTGTGTTAAACTAAGTTATTTAGTGATGACATCACTTAACCATTTTTAACTCTTTGAAGAGAAAAGTGATTAGCCTAAAGGTGTCATGCTAGCGTTATTAGTCGCAACTAGAAAGAAAACGGAAGTGTGTAAAGTGGCATTGTTTCCTGAAAAAAATGTGTACCACATGAGATGTTTCTTCTTTAGTCTAATTACACACTATTTTTTGATGATCTGTCACATAAAATCACAACATTAAAATTTAAATTTGGTGCTAAAAAGACAGTAATATTACTGCTCTCTGTGTTGGTACATCTACAACATTGAAGTATTATTATGTTATTAACAATATAGATTTAGCCTCTAGTTAGCTTCCACCTTATTTCGAGTATTCATTCCACTGCATCATTTGTCTGGTTTTGTTTTAGAGCCGTTTGTAATGGATGAGATGGATGACCATCCCATCATCCGCTGGGCGGGACGCTCCCCACGCTCCTCTGACCCCACAGAGCTTCAGCCTAAGGGATCACAGAAGAAGAAAAAAAAAAGAAAGAAGAAAGGAGAAGAGGAGGAAGGTGAAGAAACGGGAAAAGCAGACAGGAGGGGGAAAGGCAAAAGCCGACACCCAAAACAGAGCAGCAGGGACTGCCGGGTGGAGAAGAAAGAGATGAAGGTCCGGGACCTCGGACTGGGGTTCGACTCCGACGAGATCGTCCTTTTTAAGTTCTGCGTGGGCTCCTGCCAGAGCTCGAGAACAAACTACGACCTGGCGCTGAACACACTGCTGGAAAACGGGTCGCTGCCTCGTCGCACTGCCCGTAAGGTCAGCAGGAACCCTTGCTGCCGGCCCGACCGGTACGAGCCGGTTTCCTTCATGGACACCACAACGACATGGAGGACCATCCAGTCGCTCTCGGCTGCCAGCTGCATGTGCATCGGCTGAATGGGACGTACAAACAACCTGTAGCGACGCTCGGCATTTTGTGGATTTAAGATACGACCTGAGGGAAGCTGCGTCCCCCACCGAGCATAGGAAGCAACAGAGGCCTTTTTCTGGGTGCAGCTGGACAATAAGGAGCCTAAATCACTTCTCACCCTTGCGTCGGACACAGGATTTAGGACCCTCCGGGGCCCCTGGAACTCCTCCGAAAAACAACTCTTATCTAAACATGTTTTGATTTTCTGTCGGAGAGACCTGACAGCTGAAGCTCATGAGAGAAAAAAAAGCCAAGTTAAAGGAGAGATTGTGTGTTTATACTGTAACTTTAACTAAACACATAGATAGGAGACTCACTGCAAACAGTGAAGCCAAAGATTCCCAGCAGTCTGTTCTCCTCCCCCATTCACACAAACAGGGACCTCACATCGTATCTTCCTCCATACGTTCAGGTGAACTCAGCCTAATGGATGCCATGCATCTTCCTGTATTACTGTGTAAGAGTAACATATATTTATTTCAGATAAATTATTTATTTATTGTGGCTTCATATGAGAGCTGTTTTTATAAACTCTATAATGTAGATACAAATATATTTATTTATTGCCAAGATTTCACATTTCACTTCCACAGCTGCTTTTGTTGGATTCTTCTCAAAGATTCATCCTCGCCCCCCCAAAAACCCCAAGCAAACAGCTAGTTTATGCGTAGGTATTGTATCTCTTGTGCGGTTTAACCCAAACCAGTAGACTGTAAGATATCCTGTGGCAATTTTCCTGATTTGCTCTATGTTTACCTCAGCAGAGTCCCAGTTGTGACTCTGGTTTGTAGGCATGGGCCAGTAGAACAGCGCTGACAGTATGGTGACACAAAGAAATAATAACAAACTTTTACAGTATTGACACAAACATTGAAAGCAACACTTTGTAACTTTTGATCCAACTTTGAATTAATTTGAGATATATTCCATGATTTTCCAGGTCAGTTTTTAGCACTTGGTGAATAGCAAGGCTCCCCTTTAGCAAAAAAGTGATTTATTAAAGTGTTCTACTTATTTTACACTAAAAATAAGGATGAATACTTAAAAAATACTTTTTATAAACTATACTTTAAATAGTTAAAATAGCTTAGAAAGGTATTTTTGGTTTATACTAAAAATATAGATATAATTCTAAGATAAATACGTTAATCCTAAGACTGAAACATTTTTGTACTTTGTAAACTTTTCCTGTTTACAAATGATGAGCACATGACTACATGTCCTTGCTAACAGTGCTACTGGTGTTAGCAATGCCTTTAAGCCCCATCCTCTGAGCTTGTGCAAGACATTACAGCACAATCAGGACCTATTTAGTAGCTGCATCAATGGCCACCTCTTTCATGTAGTTTAGCTATACTGCCAGTAGATGGCGCAACTTCTGTTAATGTCAGCTCCTGGCACCCGGTACTGAGTTTCTATTTAGGCTCAATAAAGACTATCAGAACATTATCAGGTTGGAGTGTATAGCCTTATTTTATTAAAATCTCTTGGATTTTTGGTATTTTTGGTATAGACATGGAACATGACTGTGCCTTTAAAATATCTAGATTAAGGTATGGAATAAGAAAAAGTAAACTTATAGTTTACTGTAGATGTAACTTAATAAACTTGAATATAAACGACAAAATGTACTCTTTACACTAGTAGTATAAAGATAAGTGTACCTGCTAGATACTTGAATGTTTGATATCACCTTGTATCGGTTCACTTACAGTATACTTTTGTATACATAACAAAATGTCCAAACTGCGTCCGTATTGAATTGGTTTACTTCTGAGTACATTACAAGTACATGGTTTGTAGTATACTTGCTATACTTATGCTCAAATAAACTTAACAAAATTAACTTAAACTATATTACTTATGCTAATGGATAATCGGCAACATAACTTGAGTAGGTCAGATCTGTCTTTAAATGGGTCATGTGACCCAGAGCGTCGCTTTACAGCAGTCTGAGTTCCTCTCAAACACCAGCGCTAAAGTTGTTGTTAGCAATACAAAACAGACATGATCCTTAGCTGCTCAGACATATTTTTGTTCTCTGATGAAGGATTTAATCCTGAGGGCTGAATTTGTCCTTGTCTGTTATTCCAAAGCGTTCTGCTAGCAGTTTCTAAAACACAGAGGGTGTCTGGTTCATTTAGCGACAGTGAAGTGCAGCTAGTGGCCTTCAGCGGCGGTAAACCTGAATGTTACAGCTCTAGCGCCCCTAGTGGCTAAAAGTTACACAGTGTTGCTTTAAAATAAATTTTTTTATCTATTTCCTCTCATTTCAAACAGAAGAACAAATATTTTCTGCTGCTTAAATAAAATGACATAATTCTTGATTATTTTTAATTATTGTTAAAAATCGAGAACAAACTTGCTGATTTTAGGGTTTTAAAAGTGCTTAATGTGCAGAATATTGGACGTTTTGCTGTTAAGTCCTTTATAGAGTAACATGTGTTTGAAGTTAATCTTAGCTGGTAGCTGCATGGTGGTGGAGTTTGTTGCACTGTCGATCCTAGGTTTGAATCCTGGCCTTGGATCTTTCTGCACGGAGTTTATATGTTCTCCCTGTGAATGTGTGTGTTCTCTCTGGGTACTCTGGCTTCAATACAGTCCAAAAACATGGCTGTTAGGTAAACTGATGACTCTACAATAGCACTGAGGTGTGGTTGCATGAAGAAATCGACCAATACAGTTTTTTTTGTTTTTAATTTTTTTTTTACGAGATTCCAATATCAATTTATTTGGCATTAGTCTAACCGATCCTTGATATGTACTCCTGATATTTATTTATTTTTTTGGGAGGTTATTTTCATAAGCTGATTTTGCTTTTTCTTCATGTATTTACGTACATTATAAATGATATAGTGATAACCAATGTTATGTAAGTTATTGAAAGAAAAAAGAAGCCTTTATTAACAATCAGGCAGGGACGTGTTGGCAGATACCGATATAGGGTTTACCCTGTAGATTGACAGTAGAGATGGCCGTTTTATATTTCGGTATTTTTGGAAGACATTTTTGGCCGTTATTAGGGTTTCTTTTCTTTTATCGGCATAGACCTATGCATGAACGCATAGATTCATTAGCGTGTTCAGCAGTCATGCCTTAAGATTAGGTAGGACACATTTGTTGCCTCTTCCTCCATCTGCTATCTAGAATTAACGTTTTGTTGAATTTGTGAATAAAGGTTTCTTCTTGCTTAAATAGAAAATTTTGTAATATTTATTACTAATATGAAATTTTTGTTATGTAAATGTAGGAAGAGGAAACTATATCAGCCTAAAGAATCCCCCCCCCAAAAAAAAAATCGGCAGCAGATGTCGGGGATCAGTTAAACTAATGTCATCTAAAGAAATCTGTGTTGGTCGATCTCTGTAGTTGTAAGACAGTGTTTCCTGAACAGCAGTGCAGGGTCACCCTCCTTTAGGCTCCACATCATGACTGCAGGG
>JAUZNJ010031758.1:0-14051 GCA_034780135.1 Jordanella pulchra | reverse complement strand
TAGTCTATATTAATTGTTTGCTTAATAAGTAATGTTAGCCCTTTAAATTGCTTGCATTTTAGTCATGATCAACACTGGTTCTGTTGCATTAATTAACTTATTTTTTGGACAAATCCTAACTAAACCTTTTGGTGAAAGCTTTGGCTAACTGAAGAGCTGCTTCAATCAGACATTAATCTCATCCATGCCGTGTCCAGCAGAGAACAGTGAGCCTCACAGGTTTGTATAAAGTAATATATAGCAAAAGAGAGAACTTGTCATAAGACTTCTAGTTGATTGTTATCTTTCTCAGACCAATAGTACAATTTTATACTACTCTAATATTTAATTTAATTTGTAAGAACATTAATTATTTTTAATGAACAAATTCAAAATAAACACATTATTTACGATATAGGCTAACCGAAAGTGTTAGGTCTGTAATCTTTTCCTATTCCAAAATATATGGCATAATAAACTATCAACTGGAGTGGACAGTTCACCTTACAACACAAAGATTGTGGTTGAGAAACCTTTTGTGTTGGAGTAAGAATTTGCATTTGCATCTACTTTTATCCAGTTTAGTGACACCACTTCGGCTCTGACAGGTAGAAAGCTGAGCTTTATAATCCTAATGGACCCACATCTGTTTTTAAGTGAAGAAAGTTTAAATGCCACAGAGTTCAACGAAGTCTGAATCCCCTTAATTTGTGTTCCTTTTTATTAACATAAAAAAGACAATATGGGGAAACAGCGATAGTGCTTGTTTAATACAGTCAGCAAAGTTATATTGGTGATCTTCTGCATGTGAGATCGTTTAAGTTGATGATCAGGAAATGTAGGTTTCATATAAGAACGATCAGTCTAGAATAAAAAGCTTTAAATATATCAAGTTTGCTGTTTTGTTAACTTTTGATTTCGCAGATGTATTGCACCTTTATGCAATAAATCTCCAAATGTTATTGTTTAAAGGTTGGGTCTACGTGAAAGGATAACAGTTTCTACTTCAATTAATTTATGCATGACGCTTAATGCATGTGAATTTTATAATATCCTTTTCAATAAAAAAGAATGCATGACAAATTTACTAACTTTGATGCATGCTTTAAAAATAGAATATTGAAGCAATTAAGGTTACAACAATTCTTCTCTTAATAATTGTGTTATATCTACCCAAATATATAACATGCAAATTGCTGCACCAAGTATGTTTGTTATTTTTAAACAGTTAGTCTTTCTGTGTGTACGTGCGTCTGTGTGTGAATCTACTTTTAGCGCTTTTAGAGTCATCCAGGACTGGGCTCTCACAGGTGCGCAAAAGCACTCATAGGTGCCAAGGTGACATTAACATGTACGCATTCTGCTTTATTGTTCTTGGCAGGAAAAAAAACAGTTGTGCTACAAAAAGTTATGACAAGAGAGAATACCACATTGGGCATGGAGTTTGGAAACATCTTACGCGTAATGATAAATCGTCTTTTATTGGGTGCTGGGTCACCCCTGGGAGCATGGGAACCCGTCCGCCGGGGGAGGTACAAAGGCAAGAGGATTTTTCAAAAGTTCATCATCTCATCCGCACCGTGTGTTGCCGTGCCAAACCCAAAAGATAAACTCAAATTAAAACAGCATGCGAGCTGAGGCTTGATTTGAAATGCGTTTGAAACTTTTAACTACCCGGAGTTGTAAACCGCAAAACCCCTGGTTTCCTTCTCTCTGTGTCTCCCATAGCCAGACAAGAGATCCGATAGACTCTGAACGTATAGAGAGGACTGCAGAAAAGTTTCACACAATTAGAAAAGAAAACGTTTTTGTTCGTTTGTTTGTTTGTTTTCTAATAGGTTGTATCAACTTCTGGATCAGACGCAGGGAAACAAATGAAAAATCAACCACAAATAAAACACCTTTACAATAGTCTTACCTATATTAGGACGGTGCCTCTTGTTGCCAAAAGTCTTCTAAATTAAATATAAAAATTACCCCGATCTCACAAAAAAAAGAAAAAAATCAAAAGAGCAAATTGTCCTGTCTTCTGTCCACTAGTTCCTCCAGTTTTCACGCGTCTTGTCTGATTCGATCAATCGGATTAAGCGACCTCTCTGATGCGCGTTTGCAGTTTTCTTGCGGATTTAACTGGTCTCCAGTGGGCAGGAGTGTGTTTGTGTGTGGAGAGAGAGAGAGAGAGAGAGAGAGAGAGAGAGAGAGAGAGAGAGAGAGAGAGAGAGAGAGAGAGAGTGGGTATCCCAAATGCTGGCAGTGCGTCCCTCCCCTGCCGCGCCGCTGCTATTGAAACCTCCTCTGGATTGGAGGCAAAAACTGGTGTGAACTTCTTCCTCTGCTGTTCCTTTTTCTGCGCTCCTGGGACACAGAAATCAGCCCACTCCTTCAGGAGAGGACGGCATGAAAACAGGCGAGTAAGTGAGTGTACACACTTGTGATTCCCAAACTTTATGATCCAATAAAAGAGCTATAATAAAAAAACGATTAATGATTTTAAAAATGAAAAGGGAAAAAAAGATACACAAAAATACTTGGAAATATCCTCATTGTTTACTCTGTTGCTCCCAGGAAACGATCAGTAAGAGCAGTAGCGCCCTGCCGGTGTCACGCAACCCCTGAGGCTACAGCGTGCAGGCATGTTTTATCACGGGCCTGTGATACCTGGGTGGGTGTGCAGAAACAAACACAACAGTCTGTAGTTTAATTCTGGCCCGTGCGCACACAACCACACACCACATCAACACTATACGTTTTTTCTCTGATCAGCTGTGGAAATTCCCAGTGAGCCACAAAGTGTTGTTATTATTGGCTTTGGAGGGGAAGCAA
The DNA here is from genome assembly GCA_034780135.1 of Jordanella pulchra. Lineage (NCBI taxonomy): Eukaryota > Metazoa > Chordata > Actinopteri > Cyprinodontiformes > Cyprinodontidae > Jordanella > Jordanella pulchra. The sequence goes on along the minus strand of JAUZNJ010031758.1, from coordinate 11,249 downwards.
ACATTTATCCAAGATAACAGACTCAGGACTGAACCCCCACCCCCGGTTTTATGGGAGTCACTGGGGTCCGTCAGCAAGAAAGGGTCTAGATTTAGAGGATGTGGTCGTTTCCTGTAGAGCTGCATGCATCAGCGGCTGCAGGTCGTGGATTCAGCCTCCTGCAGCATCATACATATACACATGATTGACGAGGCTCATCAGATCCACTCCAACTGTGACTGGCTGCAAGGATTGGTACTTATAACCACCTGTGCTCTCTTGATCCATTAGAAAATAACACAAGGTAACTTAATAGAATTATTCTTAAAAGTTATAGGAATATAATAAGCGGGACAGTTTGGGAATGAATGCTGGTTTTCATATTCAACATATGATTAGGTTTTAGATGTATCTTCTTTGAGACGGTATTCCCCATAACCAAACTCTTTACTAATCAATAATGATGTGTCAGAATGCGGACTGTAGGGAGAATCAAGGACACAGTGTTGATACAACAGCGACGTCTAGCGTTCACAAAAAGTAACGACAACAAAAAGCCTATCTTGCGCGTTAAACTAATAAGGTTTTTTATAATAGGGGAGACTGGGTATGGTTGTAACATGGGGAGAGTTGTTACACCACAAGTTCCACCAAACAGGGATAAGATAGGAGTCCCATGATCATTTCAGTGTTTACCCCCTTCCTCCCCAATCCCATATTGTGATTGTCAAGGCTGGAAACAGGCACATGCAGATACTAGGGAGAAAAAATAAATTTTGAGGTAAGAAAGTACATTTTTTGACCATGAATATATTTTGTTTATTACTTATACTGTTGCAGATAAAACCATATGACTTACATTAGATGAAAGTGTAATGATGCATTTTCCTGTGCTAATTTCAAACTGCAATGCTACTACAGCTAGCTAAATATGGCTGACAGTGTTGGGGTGAGTTGTAACACATATTTAAAAAGTGTTACAACCATTCCCTTACATACAACTAAGAACATTTTTATTTTAATAATTTTACAGAATGCCTAAGCAGTGGATATGAAAGTCTGATAGAGGTGTGCCTGCAGATGTTTTAAAAAAGGAATCTGATGAGGTCACAAAGAAGAACAAGTCAGTCAGATCAGTTGCAAAGGCGCATGGGATCTGCCATGTAACACTGAGCAGATACTGCAAATCACTGCAGAAGCTGAGAACACAGGGGTCCAGTGATCTTCCCAGTGTAGGTTATTGGAGCAGCAATAAACCGACTGTCTTTTGACTCCATGTGAGGTAAACATATGACAGGTTAGTCACTGGAGACAAGAGAAGAATTGAATACCAGCGTTTCCAATCCACAGGTATTTGGTCCTTCAATTCTGACATTTTTGAGGAGTGTGACTTTACACCCTCACAAGTCACTGACCGTCCCAACCAAGGTACATCACACACAGAAGCAGAGTATATTTGAGTTATGGTCAGTCACAGAGAGAGAGAGACATTGTTGTTGTATTGTTCTTTTAATTCAGTTAACCTATTTTTGAAGCATATCACATGGCGTGGCCTCTGTTTGTGCTCCTTTGATCTAATTATTACAACTTACCCCAGCAGGTGTTACAACCTACCCTGGTAGCGGTGTAGGTTGTAAAAAAGGAACACCATGTATTTGACTGTGATATTCTTACAGAGGTTTGAATTGGTGCCATTTGTAGTAAACAAATGTGGGTATATTGTATAAAAGTTTGAAAACCCTAGCTCAAAAATTCAGTGATTTAAAGGTGCTGGAGCAAAAAGTGTTACAACCATACCCGGTCTCCCCTACACAAAAGTACCCAAACCCCACAAAATTTACCTGATATAGTCCCATTTCAACCTTTTATTTATGTGTCTTAACTTTATTGTGATTTTTATGTAATAGAGTAGGATAGTGCCTAACTGTGTGGAAATATGTGTTTACAATAAGAAATCATAAAATTATGGTATACTTTTGTTTCCAGCCTTCTAATATGAAATGCACATAAAAAATACGTAACATCGAATCCCAGCTATTCTGTTCTTCCTCTGATCTTTGAAACAGAGTAGGTCAGTTGAAATTGTGAAGAAGCTTCATGCCAGTTAAAATTTTAAACTATACAAATTTTTAACTTCTCGCAGAGGACCTTTCAGACATCATCTGAAAAAAAAAAGAGCATGGGAAACCTGCCAACGAACAAGAACATGGCTGTAGTCCAAGTGGCGGTTCCAGAAAATGAACAGAAAAATGAAGACGCAAAAAATTTGTATTTCCCCCCCAAAAAAAAATCACTGAAGGCAGACTAATTTTTTATGATGCCCTTGCTAATAAACCTACATGGATATTTGGACATCAATGCTGTTTAAATTAGTTCTACATAATACAAACATTAAAGAGGTTTAGCAGTTGTTCTTCTTTAATTACATAGAAAACTTGATGAGTCCAGAGACAAATCTCCCCATAAAACACACAAACTACTTCTTAAAAGAGCACGAGTTCTGTCTTAGCCTTCTTTATTTGTAAAATATATTAGTTACTGTATTTCTGTTGTCAGTTCTTGGTTAATATACTAACTTTAAAATGTCAAAGTAGGACACTAAAGAGAAGCAGCTAAAAGAGACAAAATTACTTGCAGAGATTTAGAGCATAGGTGAGAAAAAGAAAACTATCAATGAGGCACCTGTTAGTTTTGAATGTTACAAAGGCCTTGCAAAACCAATGCCCAAAACAAACAGCACACATCACCCGCAACCTAGCAGACCTAAAGTAGGTCACGGTGGAGGCAGTGCAATGCTGTGGGGATGATTTTCCATTAACAGGGGCGGAAAAACTAGGAGGGGATTTGAAGATGGAGTGGAACTAAATGCAGAATAATAATCCTGGAGAACAATAATCAGCCCAACAGAGGTCTCAATTTTGGAATTACTTTCCCCATTTAGCAGAAGACATGAGTTCTATACCATAATTGTAGAAGTGTGGTCATTGTTTTGTGGTCTGTATTTCAAAAATGTAGTCAAAAACAATAAAGATAGTATTGTTTGTATTATTAACTTATGAATTAATACAAGTGTCTGTACGATATGGAAAACATTACTGTAGCGAGACCTTCAAGGGAATGAAGCGTCAGAATGATCCAGTTAGAGTCCAGACCTAAATCAAAGTCAGAATCTTTTGCACAACTTTCTTTTTTCTGTTAAATCTCTTAGTCCAAACTGACAGAGTTTGAGTTGTAGTGAAAAGTAAAGATGAGGCCATAATTTCAGCCTCCAAGTGCAAAGCTTGTTGAAAAAGTGAAAGAAACGATTATAAATGCATTTCAAAATGTTTGAAGTCATAAAGTAATATCTTGTGTTAGTCTGTAACATAAAAAAACCCAAATAAAACACATCTAGTTGTGAACGTAATGTAACACAAGATAGAATTTAAAAGGGAATTAATGTTTTTGCAAGATATTAATGTTCTCATTTTAAAGATGCAGTCAGTTTCTTAACAGATTCATTATATATGACATTTTCAGGAAGGTGCATATCTTCTTCTGTTTTATTTCTGGTGGTTATGAATATTACCGTAATGACTTCAGTATCCTTGACTGTGAAACTGAAGCCAAACTGAACCTGCTTTTTTGGCCCGACGCTCACCTGTGAAAACAAATCTGCTCGTGGAGCGTGTATCTTCACAAGTCCCTAAATATGCGCACGGATGTAAACGCACCGAAATTTACTGAAGCGTGGCGCTACACCCCCGAATCTTGAAAACGTATCCACGCTGGGGAAAACTTTTAGCACAGATGGAATGAGTTAGAGAAAAAAAAATGCTTTGCTCGTATACGAATTTTAACAGAATTAGGGAAAAGAATTTGCACAATGCACCTTTCAGTTATCTTTTCCCTGATTTGTCTTTTGTTGTCCCAATCCTGCTTTGTAGCAGGATGCTTCACCATTAATGACAACAGTCAGAAACAAAGAATCCACCTTTATTACATTCACTTCATGATTTCCGTTTTATATTGTCAAAGTTAATCAGTGTTTTAAATCCGTTGGATCCCTCCTTCCGTTCCACATAGCTTCAGTTCACAGAGGTTCAGCACATCTCCTTTAAGATCTTGCCACAGCATTTGAAACAGGGTGACGTCTGGACTTTAACTAGGCCATTTCATTTTCAGCCTTAGTGTTTCAGATGTGTTGTTGTTTTATTATGTGGCTCTTATTTAGCTCCAGTTTACGAGTGGATTAATCAGGTTCAGAGGTCACTAAACATTTTGAAGTAACTTAATAGCTTCAGCTTTTAAAGCTTTTTTATTGATCATGTTTGTCTGAATTTAAGTTAGCACATATATATTTTTATCCTGTTCTTTTTATCTCAAATAATTGCTAAATCTCCCAAGTCGTTTCTCTTTTTTTAATGTTAGTATAAAAGAAAAGAAATCAATGTTTGAACTGAAATTTTGGGAATTGTTTTAATTGTAGTCACTCTGACCCGTCTTCTGGCGCTCATAGCTCAGACTGAATTTGGCTCCTTTTCTTTTACACTGTTCAAACCATGGTTATTGTTAATAATTGACAAATACAGAAAAGTTTAAATTGTTCTGGAAACTGTCAGAATGCCAAAGGACTAACTGATTTCATATTTAAAAGTGATTTTACTACAAAGAAAACTGTTCACACTGTGTCTTTACTGCTTGCACTCACTCAAAGACACTCATCGTCACCCAGCACACACCTTGATGGGAAATGCTGTGTTGTTTTTTGGATAAAATATCAAGAATTACCCACTGAAAGGTACAGAGTAGATCTTTTAATCCCCTCAAACAGAGCATTGTAATAACATCCTGTTGAGCTACATTCATTACACATTTATAGTTGGAAAAATATCATGATTCAGTTCAAAGTTTAAGATAGCTTGACACTATCAGTGTGTGATTGTGTCCATGAATGACTGAATGTAGTGTTAACCAGTGTAAAGCAAAGTCTCATGACGTTAAAAAGCATTATTTTCGCACAGGCCATTTACCATCTATAAATGTACAACAAGCCCAAAGGAATCAGCCCTCCACTTCCATACTTTCCAACTAGACATTTGAGCTAATTGCCATTATTGTGTATTAAAAATAAATATTTCTTATTTTTCTTAATAAAGAGGAAAGTTTTGAGACCACTTTTCTTTACTTGATCATATCTTCTAGTGACACCTGTAAACAAGCCACATTTTTTCTTTTTACTAATGATACTGCTAGTATTTTAACATTTAGCATGCTAACTGAGGTCTCTAGAGTCTGAGGTCACTGACCTTGTAGTTAATTATCTTTTAAATAATTTCCCTAACCGTATAAAGATTGGCCTGATCTTGTTTGGAAAAAAACTCCTTCCATAGGTAGCAACAGTAGGTCACTTTTGATGAGATAAATATATATATATATATATATATATAGATATATATATATATATATATCTATATATATAGATATATATATATATATATATTTAAAGGAATCAAAAAACAGAACTCAGCAAAGACAATTAGAAATTATTTATTGCATCCTGAAAGCGTAAATGACTGACAGAGTCATTTCTGCGTCTGTCATATGGAAACCTTAGTTTCACAAGTCCTGGATTAAGACTCCAAAAACCATCTTGTGCTTGACATCTCATTTATCATGGAAGGAGAACAAAATAGGAAACGACAGGACCATTTGATGTCGACACGGGAGAGACGTGCACAATGCTACATGACAGAGGGGGGTGTTTGAGTCTGTGCTCGTGTTTTTCTATGCAACATCAGAGCGTAGTCTGAATAAGGTGTGTCTGCACTGAACTGCTGTCAGAGTTAGTGACAGTGCATCCCTGCAAAACTAGACTATTGATGCTGAGAATGCATCGTTGGAGATCAGGATTTTGCATCACTAATTCCTAGAGAGCGTGTTTTTATTTCCACAGCATATTAAAGCAGCTGTGGGAAGATTTTAGTACTTTTTATAGTTACCTTAACTTGACACTTTCCATTATAAACATAAGATACAAGGCTGAAAACCAACAAAACAAATGCTATCGCTGCGTTAATTATCATCATTTGGTTCTCGAATGAGTTCTGCATGACTGTCAGCAGATGGCGCTCAACGAGCCCCACGCAGGACGTCTAAACATCTAAACACCATCAGGATGGAGGCTATCTTTATATACGTTTATTCTATGATGATCAAATGGTTTTTGGTCTTTTTGAGTACAGCCATATCACGGGACTATGCACCTTTAAAAGCAACCCGCTTGAGATAAAATGTATTTTATTAAGGCACACCTGACCAAGAGGCACAGTAGCACAATCAAAAAGCCATGTGCATGCTACAGCATAAACCCCTTTCAAATATTGTGTCCAGACCATGGAGATTATTTGGGACTGTGTTATATCCGGATCAACCTTTGTAGTTTTTGGTTTTAATGTAAGCATGACTGTAACGACTTAAATGAACCAGATTAAATGTAAACGCATCTGTTACTTTCCAAGTAAAGTGCTTTCTTGTCTTGCTTTGGCATTAAATACAGAAAACAAAACATAGCAAAATATCTCTTTAAAATACTAAAAAAAAACAGACTGTTTAGTAACTGAAAATAAAAAGAATGACTGGATTATGTTCTCTAAATGGTATTAGACACATTTACAGCTGAAATCTAATAGGACCAGAGCAGCGGTGCGAAGCAAACATGGTGCTCATATTTACTACAGTTCTGATGGTGCTTGAGTCTAGTGGTTCAACATGTTTCCCAGGGAGAACAGTGGGTGGTAAATGGAAACAGCAAGAAACCTTAAAAAGAAAAATCTGTTGTGAAGCTCTGCTGGAAACTGTGTAAAAAAATAAACAAGATAACGGATCATTTAATAATAAATACTGAGAGGAAAATCTGGATTTATACACCGAAGAAGATTGACGGAGGAATAAAAGGGCATATTAGACTGAAACTGTCTAACATCCAGTCAATTAGCAGTGAATCCACAGTGGGGATGAAACCAAAGCCGCCTTCACAGCCTCAAGCCAGTCTCTGTTCGGGACCACCGTGAAATTGTACTGTACCACTGACGGGAGCACCGAGGGGGGGTTAAACAACAATTCAACATCAGCTTCTTTGACACAGTGAAGCTGAATGACAAAATGAAAACACTACAATAAAACAAAAATTCACAGCTTCATGATTTTAGAAAAGCATGCGGACCCATAGTACATCTGACCTAGACTTTGGTGGCACTGAAACCACACAACGACTTGCTTGGTGGCTGAGAAGCAAATCTTATAAAAGAAAAATCTTTATTCTACAAATCTTAAATACTGCTGAGGAAAGCCATGGAAAATTGCGAACAAAGTTAGTTATTTGAAATAAAACTACCTAGTCACCTGATTATCAAGCAATAACAGCTCCTCTGGACAGTAGACGAGTCAGCACTACGTTGACTTAATCGAGAACAGCATCGCTTCTTGAGGAATTTATCGTTTCTGTAATCCTGATTTTGCACCCAGTGCGTTTTGAGCTTCAAAAAGGCATCCAACGCCTCACCTTGGATACTTGTGCTCATTGAATTTAGAAGCGCGTCAGGAAAACTTTTGACCCTTTGTTTTGGGCAAAACCTATGCATACCGTATCATCCGGCTTTACAGGTTTCTTGCATTCGATTGCAGATCTTTGCTTTTTTTTGTTGTGATGAGTTGTAAAAAAGAGGTTTTTTTAATGTTTTTAATCGAGAAATGCATACCTTAAAACATTATCAGTTGATCAGAATCATCAGCCTAGTTTCGTAGCCATTCCAAGTGGTAAGACCTCCGCATACAAGGGGCGGGACCGCTGACAGCTCTGTAGGAGCAGAGATCACGGCTTGGATCACGTGTCTCCCAGCCATCTCCCAGATCAGCTTCTCTAATTGGTTTACGCACTTCGTCGAGCAGCAAAAGTTTACATTTTCCAGTTTAAGCCTCTGATGCTTTGGACTCATGTGATGCATGTCAACGTTTGACTGCGCCTGATGCTTAAAACAGTTCAAGAAGCGCAATGCCAGAAGGTAGAAACGCGGTCCAGGACCTCTCGACACGCCTTTTATAGACGTTCACCATCGACTTCAATACGGTCAAAAAGCTTCAATATGAACACAGCATCAGGTTCTTCCACAGCTCAGGGTTTACCAGTTTCAGAGAGAGAAGTTTAAGTTTTCCTCGACACGTACTAAAGAAAAACTGACTACTGGAAGATACTTTATTTGGACCAAGATTCAGGAACTAGAAACAAGAGGAAAGGTCAAGAGTTTGTTTTCAACAGTTTCTTCAGTTTTCTGATGCAGTTCAGTCTCCTTGGTCCCTCCGATGGAAGGCCCCAACAATCCTACTTGCTTAGACTTGACTAAATGTCATCCTAAATGTAGATCTACAACAGCGTTTTGCCAAATCATTAATCATTTGTATCCTCCACTATATTTTTTCTCTTAGCATAAATATTGATATCTGCCCTTGCAAAATATTGCGCTATTATCAATTTTCATCTCTATAGGACAAAAACTATGGCAGCATCCTCTCCGCAGCCTGTTGCCCTCCATTGCTGATCAGGAGGACCTCGGGCTGAGTGGTAAATCGATTTAATCACCCAGTCCGAGGCTTACCAGGCACATTTAGCAGTTTGGACATTTTGTCAGTCACAAAAATCACAGTCGAAAGTCAAAGACTAAGCTGGAATTTTTCCTTCCAAAATAAAAGCATACATTTTAAAACCACGGCATGATTTTTATTGCTTTTGCTCAAAACTTTGTACTAATCATAGAATGAATCTGCTCATCCTCCAAAGTACGGATCTGGTCTTAGATTAAATGCTTCCAACTCATCCTGACTCCCTCTGTGGAGATAAAACCAGGGATCTAAGGTGTGTTTCTTTCCTTTTTGTTTCCTCTGCAAAAAATCGTGGCATAATATGTGTTCCAACCAACAGACAGACAATTTCATTTGAACTCTTTTCTTCTTCTTCTTTTTTTTTTAAAGGCGTGCCTTTTACTGTGAGAGAATTCACTCCAGGGGGAGACATGAGGAGAGAGACCATGAGCTGAGGGGATTTGACCAGGAAATGCATGGATTCAAACACACAGGCCAAAGAGATTTGTAGGAGAGATTTTACATCTGGGAGCAGAAAGCCATGCTTAGAGAGGAGCAGAGCATATCTGTAACAAACCAAACATTTGAGTGTGAGAGCATCAAAACATTTTGAGAGCATTGTGTTCATGCTATCACTCAATTCAAAATATAGATATAGTGAAAAAATATTGCAGAGAACCTGACACATTTACCAGCTTATCCATTTTTATACTTGTTTAATATTATGAAAGGCAAATCAATCACATTGCAAAAATTGAAATATAAGGAAATCAATTTTCTGAATTTATTTTGCTTTAATATGAGCAGAGAAATGGGACAATTTGTCAATGGAATTAGATGGTTTATTTTTAGATTAGGAAAAATAACTCAATTATCTTTTTAATTTGCAGATCATTTTAATTCATCTGCTAATGGTAAAAAAAAACAATTATTTTAAGATATTTCCACTGTTTTGGGATCAGTTTTTGAAGTGTATTAAATAAGAAAAACTTGCAGTCCAACAAAAAACGTCAAGTTTTTACGTTTCCATTAAACACGTTACAGATAAACTAATGTTAATATTAATCTTATTACCGATTCATGCTGTTAAAGTGATATTGTTTATGATCCTAGTCGTCTTTGTTTCATGATCAAAACAGCTGTAGGTGAAATTTATACAGCCCACAATAACTATCAGATGACAATTTATTTACGGGTCAATTATTCACACAGTTTGGACATCACTGTCGTTTCTGTCGTTACTCCACTGGTTATCATTTCAAGCCGTAAAACTTTTGGCACATAATGTAAATTCATACATGCCAACAAGCTTTTAAGTTACAGCTGAATAAGACATAACTAATGAATGCATAAAACTGCTTTTCAAAATAAAATAAAACAAAATCTGAATGCAGTTTGTTCAGGAGACTTATTAACTCAACTGTCTGAGACAATTACTGTAATAAATTGCTGCCAAGCGTTTTGATCTCAACAGACAACATTCTGCAAAGGAAAAGTTATTTTAAGACAGCTGAGTGATGATCTGCTTGGCTCTGTTTGAAAAGATGCCTTTCCACCCCCTAATTCCCCTCAAATAAAACCCACCCACCCCAGTGGAGAAATGCCTGTGAGTCACCATCGGTGCACCTCCACTCGTGGCCAAGAGTGCAGTAGAGGCAGTGCTGACTGGAATCATAATTTACCATTTCCAGTGTAATAAGTGAGTAAAAGGGAAGGGTGGAGGAAATTCACAGAAACAACAATAGACTGAGACCATGCATCTGCATATGAGCAGCCATGCCTCCATCAAACTGTAGGGGAAAATATGAGAGAGAGATGAATAAAGGGAATTTAGTTAAAAAAACAGAGATTTCATTTATTTTTATCTATAATGTTTCCACACCAGCAGGAAGGAGAAGCTCAACATATCCAATAAGATTGAAAAACAAACTAATGCAGTTCTTTTACAGGAGAGCTACCAGAACCCAATGAATATTGAATATTGGATGTTCTCCAGTCTTCAGGAAGGCAGAGAAAAGGTTCATGAGTGTGTTTCCCACAGGAGTTCAAAGCCGAGTTATGGAGTTAAATTTGTTCCATTATTGACACAAAAAACACGCTTTGTAAAACGAAATTTAAAAAATTGCAATCCAGAAATTATCTTTGAAAAAATTCTTCATTTAAACAAGTAATTGGCTTTTTTTAGACTTTATTTTTTTCCCCTCAGTTTTATTTTTAAATATATTTTTGTATTATTTTTTTTAATATCTGCCTTTCATATTGTCATTTACAGATCTCTTCACTTCAGGACCACAGACTCATTTCCACTGGCCTGCATTGACGCTAGTAACAACATTTTATGGGTCGATATTGCAGCATTAGTCTGTGGAGAGTGTTTTTATTGGGCTTGGAGTGAAAAGAATGTGATCAAAACTAAACAAAACTTATAAAATTCAATCAGAAAAAGAAAAATTTCAAATGTCATTTTAAAAGTTTAAAATCTTTAAACATAATGTTAAGAAAATAAAATATAAAAAAAGTTTGAACAGAAATAATTTGAGAAAATAAACAGAAAAGTTGTTTTTCATTAAGAGGTTTTTTAACCCTTTACGGACGATGGGAGCGTCCGCGCTCCCAAATGCTTACATGTTTTTAAATGCCGGTAGAATTCGAAC
>JAUZNJ010031757.1:0-14052 GCA_034780135.1 Jordanella pulchra | reverse complement strand
AGAAGCAAGATCCGGGGCTCTTGAGGAAACATTCGGGGCTGTAGCCCAAGTAGCCACCCCCTAGATCCGCCTCTGGTAAACATGTATGTCAAAGACGCCCATGTTTACCAGCATCCCTTGATATCCATTGTCAAAAGAGTTTTAGAGCAAGGAAAAATGTAAACACAGAGTTATCCATAAGAGTTATGCTGCAATACATGATCAGAAGAGCTGGGTAACTTGTACCATTGTCCTGTTGAAGGAACCAGTGATCTCTGCAACGAAAGTTTCTCAGTCAAGATGGATGTCCCTTGCAGCATCTCCATATAGCCAGATTCTGCATGAGCTCAGACTCATTTGCTCATAAAAGGAAACAATTCCTCAGATCATTTGTGAGCTTTGTCTACTTACATTCAGGACAGATTCAAGATTTTTAAATGTAACCTTATTTATTCATTTATTAATTTTTGCCCATACAAAGTCCAGAGGAGACGTCCCCTTAAAGGCTTTTTTTTTTTTGTTATTTCAGCCGTTATTTAATAGAAGCTGTTTTTGTTTCACAGTGGAGATTAGTAAAGGATTTTTTTTACATTTTTTTATTGCTTTTATCGTCAGTTGGGTGTGAGGTTAGAGTTTACCTTTGGGGGTGGGATGGGGGGGGCTGTTTGTGTGTTTTGTGTGTGTGCTTGTTCTCCTTTTATCTATGTATACATTTCATGTGATGACCTGTTTTTAAACCGTTTTTACATTGTTTGTAAAGCACTTTGTGCTGCTGCATGCAGTAAAAGCACTTTAAAAATAAAGTTTGATTTGATTTGAATTGAATTGATTTGATTTGGACCTGTGTCTAAATGGATCCTACAGATCCGTGCAGGTGATTTTTTTTAAGTCTACAAACACCATTATTTTCCCAGCCCACTTAGAAAAGACAACCATCTTGTTATATCCAACCATGGCAGTGATGGAGTGTAGGTAGAAGCCTTTCTTGTGCACCTCAACAACCCTCCAACGTTCAAAGAAAGAAAGCAAAAAAGACAAGAATTGCAATAGGAATGCCTGAAACCAAATAATGTGAAAGACTGAATTATGTGTAGTTTACTTTAGATTAAATGTTGGACATTCACCTTTAATTAGCTTCAAAAGCAAAGGATTTGTTCAGGTTTAAAAGTTAACACGTGTTCTTTGAAGCTCTATGTACAACCTGGGTTTTAATCAAAAAGTACCAAATGCAAACACTTGCAAGTTCTTACAGACTTTTGAGATTTAGATCAAGAAACATTTACGCTCTAATATATTATATTATCTCCATTTAGGGCTTGCATATCAAATTAGGACTGTACTGGTAGCCCTTTTAATTGGTTTTCACCTCAACAAACTCCATCTCAGTGCACATGTTAACCAACTGCGTCTGTTGACGGTGAAACACATTCCTCTTGACTGAGAGGCATGCTGCTCCACTAATTCATATTTAATTCTGTGAGCCATGGCTAGGCTGGGATATTTCAATTACTTGCTTTAGAGTTTCCAGGAAGGAACAGCTCTCAATTTAATGTGATTCTGTATAATTACTGCAAAATGAATTTTAATTGTTATGGCCTGTCTTTAAAATAAATTTGTACATATCTATCTTCCACCACAACAGTTGAGGTCTCTTTTCATTTGGATTATGTATAAAGGCTATACTCAGCTGAATTAGGAAAAGCAGTCAGACTAAATAACTTTTTCAGGGAAAAGTTAGAGCATTCTTATTAGCCCATTTTGACAGACGGTCTTGAATATCTGTTACAGAGAAATGTTTCTGTTTTCTTGTAATTTAAACCTAACTAACTACATTGTTCCCCTGTTTGGAACACTATGAGTGTCACACTAACCTTATTAGCTGCCACATTTTTTACAGTTGGTTGCCTGTTCCTGCTTTCTAAGAACACCTGTGTTTTTGTTGTTCACCATGAACCCCTCACCCCACTGCTTTTGAAAAATGAAATATGCATCTCTCCTGCTCTCTGTCTCTTTCCCCATCAGTGGCTTCTGTTGTCCGAGTGGATCCAGCAGGTTCCGCTGGGTGGGGATGAGCTTCTCCTATTCGAAAATCAGGAGACACAGCCGTCTCATAATTAGATTTGCTTTCTGTGTGGCGCCGGTCCCTTCAATCTAATCTATTTATGCATTCCCTCTTTCAGGCCTCATTGAGATTCTATCGCCTTGTATTTGTACCCTGCCTGTCAAAACGGCCTTCTTTTCTTCACAATTTTGGGCTCATTTCACTGGTGGAGATGGGCGATGATTGCCCGCTGGTCTCATCGCGAATGCAATGTGCTGGAACTTAAGAGGCTTCTGTGTTCTCTTTAAAAGCTGTCTCAGAGTGTGTGTGTGTCTTAGTGGGCATGCATGTTTGTTTATAGGGATGACACATAAGCAGTGGGAGGTGTTTGTGTTTTTGTGTATGCTCATGTTCTTCTGTCTCTCTTGTATTGATGTGGATGTCATTAAATAGTCTGCGTACTGTATATATGCGTGAGTGAGTGTGTGTGTGGCAGAGGTATAGGGCTGTGAAGCCAGCAGGGAAGAGAAGCAGGGGGTGGAGTGTTAAAATAAGATTAACTTTATTGATCCATGAGAGACAGAAGTGGATTTTATTGTAGGCACAAACACCAGGCTATGGTTGAAAATGCAATAAGAGTGAAGATGAAGATATGTGTGATCACACCAAACCACATTTCAGCCTCTCTTAAATCAGATCTCAAATTTACAGACTTCTCTCATTCTTGGAGTGGTAATGGGCTTAGTTGTCAGGTCCATTTTTGGTCTAAACTTAGTCTCTAGTCAAGGCAGTCTGCACTCCTGTTCAGACCTACAATGGGGAGGACAAATGTTTGGTACACTGCTGCCGATTTTACAGGTTTGCAGGTTTTCCCACTTGCAAACCATGAAGAAGTCTTTAATTTTACAATGAGTACTCTTCAACTGTGAGACAGGAACTCTTAAAGAAAATTCCAAAATATTGTAATGTATGATTTTTTATTAATTAATTTGTATTTCATTGCATAAAATAAGCATTTGATGACCTACCAAACCTGTAAGAGTTCTAGCTCTCACTTGCTTGATAGTTCTTCTTTAAGAAGCCCTATCACTCATTAACTGTATTAATTGCAACTGTTTGAAGTTTTTATCTTTACAAAAGACACCATCCATACATTCAGGCTAAAAAAAACTCCAATCACTCCAAAATGGCCAAAGACAGAGAGCAGTGTAAGGGCATCAGGGATAAGAGGGTAGAACTGCACACGGCTAGGATGGGCGACAGAAAAGTAGACAAGCAGATTGGTGAGTAGGCAACAAGTGCTGGGGCAATTGTGAGAAAATGGAAGAGGTTCAACATGACAGTTAATCTCCCTCCATTTCTCACCCAATGCAAAATTTTACTGTATGGAGCATCAGTGATGAAAAGGAAAGAATCAGCCCAAAACTACAAGGCAGAACCTGCTTAATGACCTCAAGAAAGATGGAAACACAGTGTTAAAGAAGCAGCACTACGCTGCCGTGTATTAAAATTCTGGAGAGCACGTAACGACCCGCTTGCTAAAGCCAATACATGTACAGGACAGTCTGAAGTTTTCCAAATACTATGTGGATGATCCAGAGGAGGAATGGGAAAAGATCAGAGCATTTACATTAAATTCAACTGTTTACGAGAAAAAGGAACGGTACAACCCCAGGAACAGCATCTTGGCTGTGAAGCATGGATGTACAAACATACTTTTTTTAGGTTGCTTTTCTGCAAAGGTGAAAGATTGCTTCGCATTAAGGAGTGATGAATGGAGCCATGTGTCAGAAAGTTTTAGCCAAAAAACCTCCTCCAGCATGACAACAACCCAAAGTACACAGCTAGGGCAACTAAGGAGAAGAATTTCAAGGTTGAGCTGAAAGTCCTGGCCTAGCCAGTCTCCAGACAGAAACTCAGTAATCTGTGTCACTCAGCAGCAGCCTCAAAACCCAAAGGATCTGGAGAAGATCTACAGTATATGGAGGAGTGGTCTGAAATTCATGCTGCAATGTGTGTAAATAATGTCAAGAACTACAGGAAACATCTGATATCTCCAACTGATAACAAAGGTTCCTGTACCAAATATTAAGTTTAGTTTTTCTGTTGTTTCAAACATTTATGTCATGCAATAAAATGCTAATCAGATACCTCAAAATCATACAAGGTTTTTTTCAAACTCATTGTTTTAGATTTTGTTACTCACAGTAAGAAATATCTATAATAAAATAAAAGACATGCTTTGGAAATATGAAATAATTCATTCATTTTAATTTGCAAGTTAAATGATTACTCTAAAAGCACAATTTACAAAAAGCATCAATAATTAATTAGGTATAGATATGAACATTGTCAAGTTACCTATGATCTTCTTGGTTATCTATCTTCCCACATTTTAATCAGAAGAGCAGTTTGTCACTTTTGTCATGTTACATTGACAAATGTGATATTTTAATTTATATTATATTATAATATTATATATTATAATTTTATTTTTTTTATTGTAAACTAATATCAGTTTATGTTTATGACTAGGTACTGTGTGCTCCATGTTCTCCACGATACTATTTGTTCAGTAATGTTCTCGAACAAAGCTTTAAGGCCATCTAAGCTTTATTGATATTGAGATAAACACACACAGGTGGAGAATATTTACAACTCAGTCAACCTCTAATGGATGTATGTTCACAGAATTTTATTTAGGGTTATTAGAGTAAAGGAAGCTAAACAGAAATGTCCCCCACTGCTTTAGGATTTTGATTTTAGAAGTAGGTTTGAAAAAAAAAACATTCAAGTTTGAAATGTGAACAAGTTTCATCACATATTTGAATAATTTATACCTGCTGCTCTTACCTATGATCCAAGGCCTTGTGCCACTAAAAAACCTTCCCATTGGATTTATCAAACAGATTTTTCTTTATATAAACTTGTTAGATATGCTGGGTAGAGAAACATTGAATGAGGTCCTTGCAGGAGAAATTGTCATGTTTTTAAAGTAGGTAAGTAAAAGGTAAAGTTGTATCAAGCTGCCATTAAATGGGAGCAGCGGTGCTGTTATTCTGAGAAATAAAACGGCTGTACCAGGCCTTGAAAACTTAAAAAAAAATGTGTACTGTAGGTCCTAATGCTTGCTATTAGGGGAAATTACAAGTTTATGCAATATCAGACACATTACTCTCTTCGACCTTGCCATCTTCAAAGCTTGCCTCATTACCCACTTTATATAAAGGGACACAAACATAGGGTAATCACATACTTGGCAGTAAGTGCATCCATTATTGAAATGTAATGTGCAAAATAGAGTACTTACATGTCATAGAATACAGAGTAGAAGGATGTCAACATAGATGTGACTTTTTTTAATTTGTGTATTTGCTCTCAGCTTCATCTGACTTTGCTTGGTGATCGGCGAAATGTCAGGAAATCTTTTTAAGTGAGTTCATTCAGAGTCAAAGGTTAAAGTCGGAGTAGGAAACAGTGAGCCAAACGATTTTGCTCAACTATGTTACATGCTAATGGATTCTGTTCAAATATGGTCGCTGAATTTGATTTGAAGTATATTCTGAGAAAGTTTAACAAACTTAAATTGTGTATCTTTGTCAGAGACAGTGAATAACCTGAAATTTAAACTAGTTTTTAAAAACAGTTGTTTGCTGCCTCAGTTATTACTAAAGGTATGAACTTCCCTACAGTCCATTTTTCTGCAGCAATCAAACCATTGTTAAAGAAAGCAATTCCAGATGCATCAACAAGATGTACTTGCAGGGTGATTCCAACTTATCATTATTGTAAAGGTCAATGAAAAAACTGTTTATGAACACACTTCTGGTTTGTAAACAAGCTTTTACACTTATTTTTTATCAGAATCATTAAGAGATCAAATAAATATAGAGTAAAAAAAAGATATTTGCATTGGAAATACTTTGCATTTTCTAACATTTTATGGACTGCAAGCACAGGTTTCAAATGCTTTTGTGAAACACAGAAATCGGTAAAAATTTTAGGATTTAATATTTTGTAATGATCTGATATATGGCTGCAAGGCAGGGCAGCAGGTAGAACTGTTGCCTTTCAGCAAGGAAGTTTTTGGTTCAATTCCCAGCCTTATATATTTCTAGATGGAGTTTGCATGTTCTCCCTTTGCATGCTGGGATTCTCTCCAGCTACTCTGGCTTCAAAATCCTAACTATAAATTGGTGTCTCTGAATTTCCCTTAACAATGAGTGTCTTGCCCTGCAATGGACTGGCAACCTTTCCAGGGTGTTCCTCACCTCTTACATGGAGACTATTACTAGGCACCAGCTCCCGTTAGACTATATTTATGCATTTTCTTGTGTTTAATCAGTAACAGCAACTGACCATAAGTTTAAATTGTATCAGTAGGATTATATGATTTTAATCACATAACTACCACCTCTATCTGCTTAAGAAGCCTTCTATACTTGTGATCCTTTGGATGACTATTTTTACTTCTTCTAGAGTAAAGATTCACTGAAGTAGAGCTACTCAAACATGACCAATCAATGACAAAGTATCTGACTAACAATTTACTAACACAGAAACTCCACATGCTGGTTTTTTAAGGAGTTTTTTGTGCTGTTTTACAATTGGACTTCCCTTACAAATGGCTAATAAATAGTTTATAGATATGTTAATAATTCATCTTTGAACATTTGTAAGAGCATTACATAAAAAATATTTAATAAGTGTTTATGGTGAATTATTTAAGGATGAGCAAAGGACAAACTGACCAATTTCTTGCCAAATATTGAGCCTAATCTGTTCAACTGTATATTTAATCTAGTGAATCTTATATTCAACATTTTAGACAAATTTTATACATTGTATGATCAATAAGTTTTACAAACATAATTTTATATCATGCATGGTATGTCTAATGTATAATAAACATTAATGAATCAGTTATAAAATGTTTACAGGTTGATTAGTGTGAACTGGTATAAATCTTTTAAGTCACTTTGAAGATAAATAAATATTTTGGTTATTCCTGCCAAGATTTTTCAGTTTTACAGAAAGAAAAAAACATGATAAAATATTAAAGATTCAAGCATGATTTGGCCCATAACCAATCCTATACCCATTTAGAGTATGATTAAAATATAGGGACACACCTCCTAATTTTGAGGAAATCATTATGCTCTGCAAAGATTTGGGCTCATTTCTTTTGTTTTCCAAACAACTACCTTTCCTTATAACGAGTTAAACTTATCTTGATCAATAGTTCACCAAGCTTTCTGATAGTCTTTTAAAGTTTTTCTCTGGACATTCTCAGTTTTATTGCTCATTTCCAGTACTGTCCCTTTATCTGATGCGGACAGTGTGGTACATAGTGTGTCCTTAAGAAACTCTTAAGGACATTCTAAGGAAATTGGAGTAGTGGAGGAGAAAATAGGAAGTGGCAGGTCTAAAACACGTTCTAAAATACACGCATAGAAAATGAAATGGATGTTCTTAAAAAAAAATCAGCAAAGACTTGACACAAGGACTGAGAGATGCATCATCCTGCAGCTGATATATTGCTACGTTTTCAGCAAGGTTCATCCACTGGGTTCATCTTAGTTGTACAAAAATATATATCTTCCATCTGATTTATTATCACTGTTTTTAATTATAAATTAAGTTAGTGGTAATCTTTGTACTGTGATTTATCTAAAAAAGTCACCATTAAATTAGCCTGCAGGATTGCAAGAGAGACAGAAAACACTGGATTTGCAAGTTTTAATTAGTCAGAGGGATTTTTCTTTCGGCTACAGAAACTGATTGCTGGTTTGCATAAATCCATTTTGATGATGCTTTTACCATGGAAAGAGTGAAGTGAAAACAATGAAAAAGTTCTTGTTTGCAAAATTTATAAAACTCCATCTTTTTAAACACATTGTCTTTTCCATGTTCCTACTCTAAAAATGAAGTCTACACCATAATGCTGCCAACCATTTGTTTCATGATAGGAATGATGTGTTCAGGGTAACATTCATATTTGGTTTTCTGCCACAGATATCTTTTAGCATAGTGGCTAGAAGGTTTAGAATGTTTCTATGATCCTATGATCTGCTCTCCAAATGCAACTTCTTCTGCTTTACTACCTTATCAAAGGCTTTCTCTTTGTGATATAAAAACCTCCTTAAATTATTCATTTTACCTTACTGGGGAAGTAACTGCAATGATGCATGGTTTTGTTAAAGGCCAGGTGTCATAAATGCAGCCCAGAGACCATTTGCACTCCTCTTATTCGATGTGGCCCCTGACCACAATTGTGGAAATCTGCCCTGACAGAACAGCTGATGGATGCAGATAAACACTATTTTTAATATTTTTATGTCATATATTTATTTTGTCTTCAAAGTTCTGTATACGTATGTCTGCATATGGTACTAAATAGAAGTCCCAAATTCCAAGAATCTGTAAATGCAGAATTTAAAGTAAAGATTTCCATCGATAATCACATCCCTAAAAGATCACTTTTGAAGAGAGTAAGCAAAGTACCATTTTCTATGCTTTGTTGAAAAAAAGCAATCAACCTAAAAACATGTAAACCTGTCTAATTTTATGGATCTATGATGATTTACAGATCTGGTTTCTGCAAATGTCTTTTTAATTTTAATTCATTTCATTAAAACCATGCATGCTTAGTTTAATGAGCAGCTAGAAGTAAAAAATCCACCAGAAATGTAGGTTTGTGTTTTTCTTAAAAAGGCAATTTGCCCCTCAATGTTTTTCACTTGACAATCTTGGCCTACATGTCAATTATGAACATAACCTAAGTATAAGTTCACAAGATGTTGTGCAGTTATATAATGTATGGATAGTGTTTGGACAGCATTTAAGGCCATTGAAAGTCCAACAGTTCCTCCCCAAACTGATTCATGATTCTTAAATTAATAAGTTTTAGATTCACAAAGAGTTATATGTTTATACTGTTTTTTTCTTTCTTTTCTTGTTACAGTCCACAACATAACTGCACAGATTTAAAAAGAAATGAAGTGAAAAAATAACAATCTCTTTAAAGGTTTATTAGAAAATTATAAAATCTGATATCTTCTCTCTAATAAAGACCAAATCTTTTGTAAGGCAGAACTAATGGTGGGACTTTTGACATATTCACCTAGTTGAGCTGTGGATCTATGCAAGGCCCTCACAGAACTAAGATGATACACATATTAGATATCTTCTGATGGAAAAAGTTTTAGTGGATTTTATTTAGTGGCATCAGAGTAATTACAAATTACACAAGCACTTGCCACATATTACAAACTTGCATATCATTATCATTTCATTTACATTTGCTAATGATTGCAATCCAAGTGAAATAATTAAAAGGTTCCTGCGTTAATCTGACCAAATGTAAAAAAGTTTGAGGGTATGAATATTATGAAAAGATACTGTAGTCTTAACAAAGTATTTTAACATTGGGTATTTTGGGAAAACACAATAATCCTAATATGGTCTTAGTACAGAAACTAATGAAAAAACAAAGTGACAGTCAAGCTGAACCTGGAAAACAGAGAATAAAAAAGAAAAACAGCTTTTATCCACAAAGAAGAGAAAAGGGACAAAGGCTACGTTATTTTTTAAGTGAGAAAGAAGAAAAGGGTGGTTAGAGAGAAGAGATAAAGTTCATTAGAGGAGGTACCAGGGAACAAAGCATAATCTCCGTTTTAACCTTACCTTTAGACGAAGGCCTCAGTTGCTGCTGTGATAAAGGACTAGTACAGCCCTCAGGTACGTGCAGCATACTGATTAATCCCTTACTATTGTTATCAGGAGATGTTGGCTAAAGCTGTGATGGGAAACTGCTCTTCTGCTGCGGCAGAGGAAATTTTTCTCCCCTACCCTTTCTGTTCTTGTGCTCTTTTTCAACGTCTGGGTCTATCCATCTCTCCTTTCACTTGAGTGGAGAATAGCTGCCCGGGGCTTTTGATGGCATAAAGGGGCGTCTGTGTTTTGATAAGTATTGATATCAATCTTTTTAAATCTGAATTTAATAGCCCAATACGCCCGGACTGTGGACATTTGTCTTCCCAATTCTCATATGAGAAATCATGTTAAATAGGCTTTCTGAATTAGCATTGACTCATTTTTGACAGGGAGGTGCATGCTCTTGCACAGGAAAGCATCCTGCATTCGTTTGCACACTATAGATCAGAAGGCACATTTCTGTGCACAGGGAGGATGAAACCAGTCAAGGACGGAGATGAAGTAAAACCAATAAGATGTGTGAAAGAGGAAGGGTTTTAAAAGAAAAAAAACAAAGGAAGGAAGATTCCAGTAGGATGAGAAGCTGAAGCTCAGCAGGAGTTCATACCTACCTCCTGTGCTCCTTCTTCTTCTCCTCCACCTCCTGCTCTTCGTCTTCTTTGCTTTCTCTCATCCTGTCTCCCTTGATGGAGTATCCCATCAGTTAGAAATAATTAGGATGAGCTGTAGTCTAGCCTTCCTGAAAGCTGCATTACAGGGGAACAGGAGCAGGCTTTAAAAGCAGGACTCCATCCTGCCTTTAAACTTCTATTAGCAGAGGGATCTGTACATTCAATCATTTCATTGCTCTCACTTAGTTTATGAACATAAATAGCTTCAGTTAAATAGCTGAGGATTTAACCGTCTGCTGCTCCATGGAACCAAATAGGAGTTTAAATAATGCAAAATACTTATGCAAGCTTTTTGAATTTCCATTTTCTTGTTTATGCCAAATTATAAAAACCCTCAGTGTTGCAGCAGTTGTTGAGTCACAACATCCCCTTCTCTCCATTGTGATCCACTGTCCACATGCCCAATCCCTCTGAGCCACTGCCACATGATTAGCCGATAAGATATGCTCTTTAACAAGCCATCGAACAGGTGTACAACTCCTGTCACGTAGTAAATTACCGAGCCTGGGGGCATCATCACGTATGCATTTTCCCCTCCCTTCCCGCTTCTGTCTCATCATTATGTAGAGAATCGCTCGCTCTTCGGCAGATGCTCATGTCCACCGGAGGCCGACACTCAATTCTGTGGATTGTTGATTAAATCCATTGTCATACTTATGCACCTCAAGTGTGTTCTGTTTATTAAACTCCATCATACCTGTGTGACTTGTGAGGGTGTGTGTTGAATTCAGAACAAAGGAAGAAGGAGGTGTGAAACATCTGAGTCATCTGCAACACCAAATACTTTGTTCTCAGCTTATTTCTTTGCAACTGTGTGACTTGAATGTACAGCATGAACCCCAATTAGTAGAGTTATAAGAAACAAAGCACAGTGCTAAAAAAATAAAAACAATCTATTACGAATAGTGCAGTCAGCACTATTTCATTGTGATGTGCCCAAATACAATCTACTGAGACTTGAATGAATCCTTATTTACTCATTAGATTACTTCCAAAGGCTCCACAGGCACCTTCCTCCATTTCTTTGTATAAATTGTTTTTAGTAAACAACCAGCAACATGAGAGACCCAGGAACACAGCATACAAGGTGAGGGAGCCAAACGAACGATAGTGAATTATTCTCTTAATATATCAACTACAAGTTACAGATTTTTGTTAAAATAAAGCCTTGGCAGAGAGACAGAAGATGCTCCTTTGGTGTTTCCCCTTAATCCATGTAGGGCACATAGCTAAAGGCAGGAGCGGATGATCTGGTAAATTGAAACCGGGATTAAAACTCTCATGCAACATATGAAACTTCATTAAGGACACCTAACATCGCACTAAACATTTAACCCCAGTGGTGAAAAAAACGAGTCGCTGATTCTTGTCAAGAGGGTATTTTTAGTAGTGACTGGTAAATTGGTCAGAGTTGATTGAAAAATACTTTAAAAAATCTTAGAATAAAACCTTATATAGGCTGTAAAACACCCGAGAAACTCGTGAAGCAGACATGCTGCTCCCAGCTGGACACCAACACTAAACATCCAAAGCGGCAACAGAACCGTTTAGATCAAAGCATATCTATGTGTTATGTTTACAGTCTAAAGTTTAGACCTTAATCCAACCCAGAATCTGTGGCAAGACTCAAAAACTGATGTCTGTAGAGATTTCCCATCTGACTAAGCATTAGCTGGTTGGAAAAAACGATAAACAATACTTTTAAATTCCAAAAATGCAAAGCTGGAAGAGAAATATACTAAAACAAAGCTGATAATACTGATAAAAGACTAATTTTAGTATAGCTTTCTGAATTTGTTTGAAACAAAAATAAAAATGTATATAATTTAGATATTTACTAAAATAGATGCAGCATAAGAAAAGCACAAAAAGATATTTGAAAACTTATGTCAAAATGAGAAAAGTTCAAATGGTTTCTTGCATATCCAAGAGACAGTATAATGTACAGCTTTACTCCTTAAATCCAAAAACAACATAATGACAAAACAATCATTCAAAGACTGAGAAAATGACTGTGCCATATTCTCATAAAATGTACTGTGTTTAAAGGTTCATTATCCACCCAAGTATTCTATATCCCTCTCCATTGGATTTGTTTCAGAAAAAGCAGTCAAGGACTCATTTTTTCTCCAGTATTCTAAAATTTCCCTGTAGGGTTTAGTCAAGCTACGGAAAGAAGGCCTAAACATTTTAGGCCTCAACTGGTGCCTGATTCTTTTGTTTTCTTCCCAACACATGAAAATGCATTAAGAAATGATCATTTTTAAAGAAAACATATTTATAAAACAACAATATAAAAGTATTAGAAAGTGGCAATTATTGTAGGTCTAAATGGTAAATGGCTTGTGCTTATAAGGCGCTTTTTCAAGTCAGGGGACTTAAACAAAGCTTAACACTACATTCAGACCCAATCAAACACTGATGGTGGCCACAGCTGCCCTGCGGCTCACTGGCATACGCGAGGCTGCCGTACACAGCACCTTGGACCACCAATGTAGATGAGGTGTCTTGCTAAAGGAAACAGCGACATTGAAAGCCAGAGCTTGAACCAACAACCCTCTGTTTGCGGTGAACACTCCTTCAACCGATGCCGATGCCAACTACTATGATTTGATAACTGGGGGGTGTACAGAGTTTTTAAAGTGCAAGAAAAAAAGATGACACAAATAATCCATGCTCAAACGAGGCACCTTAACACACATTCTAGCTCATGAGAGGACACTTTGGCGACTGCCCCCCCTGCCCTCCTGCCCCTCCCTTCACTGTTTTTCCAGCAACACGTTTGTGAAGTCATGTCATGATATTGGATGAGAATGTCTTTCTCTCAGTCTCCAATTCAACCTAAAGGTGCTCTGTCAGATTTAGGTTAGGACTCCATGCAGGTAAGTCAAGTGTCTTCACACCAAACTTCACTTGTGGCCATAGAAGTGAACGGAACATCCAAATTCTTTGATTTGGTGGTGTAAGGGATGCACTACATCTGTATGTTCTGGCGAATCACAAAACAGTTGATGATTAGTCATTACCAGTGTTTTTTCCCGTTTATCTGTTGTTTCACACTCCAGTCCAGCAGTTGGCAGTAATGTGTCTTTAAGTTTCATACCAGCCGCCTGAGTCCACCAGCTAATAGAAAAAAAAATGATGAATAAATGAGAAGAAGTATCAGCCAGGTATCTTTGGTAGTAGTACTGAAGCAGTAACATGAAATTAATTAGGATAATATTGGTTAAAAAAAAAACAAAGAAAATGTTGGGCAGAGAAGGGAATTAAAGACTACAATATTTAGTAAGTGAAGCAGCTAAATGTCTCAAACTAAATGAAATATCAGCAGCACAGCCAGCAGCAGCACCAGGGTCCCTGTTAACATTAATATTAGCAGCATCCAAGAAGTGAGTGAAGAAAGCTTAGTGAAGAAGGCAGTTGTGCAGACTCAGCATGGTAGGGCCACACCAGTGATGAAGAGGGATAAGGAGATTAGCTGGTGGAGGCTCCACAGACAGATGCAGAGCGTGTGTGAAACATTATAGAAAGAGGGAGAGAGCAACTTAACTGGCTGATGTCTGCATGTTGTTATAGATATAGATAGATAGATAGATAGATAGATAGATAGATAGATAGATAGATAGATAGATAGATAGATAGATA
>JAUZNJ010031756.1:0-14052 GCA_034780135.1 Jordanella pulchra | reverse complement strand
ATATATATATATATATACATATACACACACACATACATACACACACCTATATGAAAATGCACAGTTTATAACTATAGATCCTCACTAATAGATATGAGGTTTGTTGCACCAGTGACTCCAAAAGCAGAACTTTTCTATAAGACTTCATTTGAACTTTCATGTCACCTTGTATCTGATGTGACATCCCTAAAAATCACTATAAAAATATATTATTTGTACGTAGTAGGGATAAATGTTGGTTTAACTAACCAAAAAAAAAAAAAAAAAAAAAAGAAGTATGGTTGACATTTTGGGGGAAATTTGTATAGAAATATTGTGCACAGCGGTTTGTTTTCACTAACTTTATCTGCAACTTTATCTGCCATCTTTACCATGGGCAATACCAAGATCATTGAAAAGGTGAGGCAGGGAGATAAGAGCATGTCCCAAGTAGCAGGGCAGAGACATTAAACACAGAAGCGTTTAATATCGCACCAACCCAAAAATCACATAACTCACCACAGTTCAGTGTTTTGTTTTTTTTCCCCTACACACAGAAGCATCTGGAACCTTAGACAGGTCATACCATAAAGGGTAAAACGAAAACAATAATACAGGTGGTGAAAAAAGAGCAAAAACGAACAACAGGCAAGAGTCATTGAACAGATTGTCACTTTTCCATGCTCCGCACACAAGCATAAATTTTTTTTCTTCTTTGAACAATACAAGCAATAAACCATCATTCCCAGCTATAATTTACAAGCTAGACAACACTCTACACGCACAAGAACAAGTGCACACGCGTACAAAACACAATTCCTCACAAACACACCTCCCATTAAACCATGGGATGCAAGTTATGGTGTGAGTGACAAATAGCTTGTCCCCTGATACCAAAGGGTTACAAAAAACACAAAGAGAAGGACTGTTATAAAACCCTCCAGATTTTTAAGGACACTTGAAGAAAGATTGTTTTGTTTGGACTGAGTAAATGCAGTTGCTATATACCACTGTGTTTGCTGGTTATAGCTCTGAAAAGCATATAAAATAATAATCTGCTGTTTATAACAAAAATAAATAACTAAAACATCTTGCAGCAGTTTTTTTTTAAAGGCCACTTAATGCTTGTGTGTTCGTCGAAGTAGTGTGTAAGAGATTCAAACTCAACAGCACAAGTTGGAACAAGCTTTCAAAAGCTTTGCTTCAAACCATCATGCATTGCCACAGACAAGACCAAAATGAATCCTCAGCAAACATGATTTCAATCATGCCAATATGAAGATTTATAAGCAGTACAGCATCACAACTTAGCATACAGCTTACATTTGGCGGGTCTCCCATCCCGGACGAGACCCCGATCCAGGTTTGAAACTAGCAACAGATATATTAAAGTGCCTCAATCCGACATGTATCTTGTTGGATTTCAACGGCAGAGGCTGTCAAATAATGGCAGTAAATGTGCTAAGATTTCAGCACAGGTTTTGTTGTTCACAAATATTAGCCACTGATGTTTTAATTTCCTTCTTTTTCCTGGAGAACAGCATAGTGTCTAAGAACAAGGCCAAAGCTTAAAAGGACACCCTGCGCTGTTAACCTGTACACTGAACACGTTCATGTTCCCCTGAAGTCAGATATTAACTTTTTAAGGAATTACGAACTTATTTGTTGTAAAATTATTGTAAAAGGTCCTTTTTTTTTTTTTTTTTTTTGTAAAGGTACCCAATGAGCGATCGCTGTTTTACACAAAAAGGACACTTTAAAGAGCTAAATCCATCCAGTTAAAGCATCAAAACCAGCAGTACCCAGCCAACCTCCCATTGGCAGCAAAACCAAAGTAACAATGAACATTTGTAGCTCACATTAACACTGAACATTTTTAGAATAAAGGGGTTTTTCAAATCCCCAAGGACCATTTAGATTTAAAATAAACAATTTATGTAAAGGTTTCTTAGCGCGTTCAAACAGTTCTTTTTTTTTCCTGGGCAAAGCAGCAGATCAATGTTTGTATCTTCTTAATTTTTATTTTTAGAGCAAACGTTTCTATGGGCTCTTGGAGGTCTTAAATTATTGGAACCTCCCATACAGAGAAGCCATAAGAGCTATTATAACTTTCAATTTTCACTTGCATTTTGCACTGCCAGAGAAATGCTTTGATTGCATAGCAGATGATCATCATTACAATATCGGTAAAATTCACAAAATTCACCAAAATGAAGCAACAGATGTTGGAAAAGTTGGACTTTGGGATTTTTATGCGCGTTTTGAGTCGATTTCAGCAGAGCTGAAAATAAGATCTGCTTTAGAGGTTGATTCAATCCGTTCTACAGTTTGTACTCTTAATGTTTTAGCCAACTTTTTTGGGTGTGATTAACAGCCTCGTTGGAGGAAGATTTAGGAAGATTTCAAAACTACCAAAGGCAGAATGTTGTACTTAGTTATGTTTGAATGCTGGAGATCATATTGTTTTGATGGGTCAGGGACAATTGAGTATTTTACTGCATGAAAAACATGCTTCTTGTTTGGTAAAGTTTCTTGAAACCTCTAGGATACTGTGTCATTCAATGCTTGGTTACGTCCATAAGAGCTTCAGAAGAAAGACACTTTTCTGCTAAGTGAGCCAAGGTCACATAGTGAAAGTTTAAAAACAGGACAAACGTCAAATTAATGAGTGATGAATGTCTTGAAACCTCTACAGTTTGCAAGATTGGCCAACTTATTGTCCCTGCCCTACTGAGATTACTCTGCCTGAATTACACCTCCCCATCCCTGCACAACTGACATGTAATACTACAAAGGAGGGAAGCCCTTTGTAAATGGCCCAGTCGAGGTTCAGGGTGATAGACTATCAGTAAATAACTGAACTGCTTTTCCTCACCCCAGCTTAACACTAGTGTTAGAAAGTTAGTCAGATTGAGATCCGAAATCTTGTAAAGCTCAGTTGGTTTAATTAGTAGGATCTTGTTCATGAATGGAAGAGGGGAGCGGGAGATCGGCGGATGGATTGGTGTATCGTCTGCCTTTAAGCGGGTGCTGTACCGCGCTGTCATGGTGAAGAGAGAGCTGATTTCCGATTGATCTACGTTCCCACCAACATCTATGGTCATGACCTTTGGGTCTTGACCGAAAGAACCAGATCGCGGATACAAGCGGCCATAATGGGTTTTCTCCATAGGGTGTCTGGGCTCTCCCTTAGAGATAGAGTGAGAAGCCCAGTCATCCGGGAGGGACTCAGTAGAGCCGCTGCTCCTTCACATTGAGAGGAGCCAGTTGAGGCTCAGGCATCTGTTCAGGCCTCCTGGATGCCTCCCTGGTGAGGTGTTCCATGCACGTCCCACTAGGAGGAGGCCCGGGGAAGACCCAGGTCACACTGGAGGGACTATGTCTCTCGGCTGACCTGGGAATTCTGGGAATTTTTGGGATTCCACAGGAGGAGCTGGAACATGTGGCTGGGGAAAAGGTAGTCTGGGCCTCCCTTCTGAAGCTGCCCCACGACCCGACCCTGGATGGATGAATGGATGGAGTAGGATCCTTATCTAAATCAAAACCCTGATCTCCTAAAAGTTAGAAAAACTAAAATATTCCTTGCAAAGGTAACATAAAGTCCTGACCAACTGTTAAAAACGGTTATTACGCATAATTTCATATAGTTTCTAAGTATTTATTCATCACCAAATTCACCAAAATACCTAGCCATTAAAAAAATAATAATAAAACTTATAATAAATGTTTTAAGCACAAAATTTAATTAGCTCAATGTAAGAAATTGAGGGGGTTGGGAATTAAAGGAGAGTTAGAACTGATTTAAAAACTCCTAAAAAAAAAAAAAAAAAAAAAAAGTAATTCATTTTGGTGAATGTCGTCAAAATCTTCTTCATGAACATTGCAGCATGTAGCTGCTGTGTACAATTTGACTGTTTTTTTGTTTTTTTATCATGACAGTCAGAAATCTGCTCCACTAGCACATATTCAACCAGGCCACCAACATTCCCGCATGCAACGCGTGGCTTTCTATCACACAAAGAAAGCTCATTTTCTGAAACAGCATTTTGAAAACACCCATTGAAAGCAGCTCTGAAAAACGCAAACAGCCAATGGTTCCTGCAGTGCAATGCAAGGCAGACAAACAGAGAAAGGAATCCACCTCAAATTGTTATGAGAACTGTGAAAATATTCTGGCAGCCTGAAACCACCTGTAGTGTGACATTGTCAGAAACGGGTTTCTCATCTTCAAGCTTGTCCAACTCTATGAAGCTTTGACTTTTCTTGCTCGTGGTGACATTTTATCCTCAGATTTGATGACTCCGTTAGCAGCTCCTGCTAATTGGACATTGTTGAGAGAAGAATTAGTAAATATAGCAGCTTTGATGAAATATAGGAAGGAGAAAGGTCTGCATCTATGCAAACTCACCCCTTGCATTTTCTCTTTTATGAGGTTTGCTCTTTGGGCTAACGGTCTTCTTCTTTGATGCTTGGTTTTGACTATGCTCTCTCCATTTTTTTAACTGAAAATTAATGAACTTCCACATCATCCAGGCCTGTGTCAGACAGATGGCTGCGAGACACGTCATTCTAGAAGAATAAGATACAGTTTACTGAAGTTTACGGTTTTCTGAGCAAAACCCTGAAACGTTCAAAGGCATTTCTTGGTAATACCTTATGGTGAGCACGTTAAAGTTGCCTTCCGCCAGGGAAAAACCATGGTTCTCTGTACGCGGCAGGCCAAAACCAAATGTCAGCACTGAGAGTGTGAGGGTAAGCAGGCGAGCAATGACAAAAAGTAGCGCCCATAAAGTGAATCTGCACAAACAATAAGCCGTACCATTAGAGAACTGTGGGAATACCATTACCCCATCAAACTAAATACTAAAGAGAACAAAACTGATACCCTTTTTGCTTGTTTTCGTCACTGAAGTAGAAGAGGCGTGAAGCGTGGAAGAGAAGCTCGACCAGGTAATGAGGGACAAGCAGCACCAGGCCCAGTCGGTGGAGACTAAACAAGAAGAAGAAAAAAAGAAAAAGAGCTCAACTCTGGGTTCCAACATGTTTCTGGGCCTACATTTATTGATCTGCACATTTCTAAAACATGTTTGAGATACAGACACAAAAAATTACAACAAAACCTTTTAATGAAGCTTGGCTTTAAATGCAGAATGTGTAAAAAGCAGAGGATGGAGGAATATAGGGTGGCTGATAAGACGGCCAAATCAAAGATCAGATAGATGGATAGATGGGAGGGGAAAATGAACAGGTAGGCTAAAGAAAAGACTGATGTATAGGCAGAAAAACAGATAGACTAAACAAGGAGAAATAGGTGGCGGATGGAGGGATGAATAATAAATGGAGATGCAATGGGGCTGATGGATGGATAAACAGAGAGGCAAGCTGACTGGATAGATAGATGAAAAACATGGATGAACAGATAAGGATGAATGGAAAAGTAAAAGAAGGATGTGTAAAAAGATGAATGGATGGACGTACTGTAGCCTCTATGAGCAGTAAGTACAGACGAGCCAGTGGCTCGTGGTGTTGATTCTACAGGTCAGGAGAAAGTGGCTGAATTTACTTTAAAAAGACGAAGAACATCATGTGGGCGATAATGAGAAAAGTCAGGGAGGTGCTGCAGTAATTGAGCACCTTTATAAGCAACTAATTAATATGTAGCAGATTAGTGTTAATCAGGCAGTTGGGAACCTTAATGACGTTGAACTTAATGACTACAGGCTTTAAACAAAAAAAACTGATGAGCAATCAGCCATATTCCGTTAAACCACAGATCTTCTTCTTGTAGATATAAGACTAATGATCTATCAGACTTACTTTAAGACATAAGCACCAGTGATGTGGACAACATAAAGGCAGATGTAATAAAGCTGGCGAGGGATGTCCTCCTGTGGAAATACAACCAACAAAGAGCGTTGATTTTAGTTTACAGTGGGTTAATTTGGCTACGATCAGCAAACAAAACAGTTTGAGTGTGATTTTCTTCTTTGCTTTGCTAATTGATGAATCATTTTATTTCACCAAAGTATGTTCAGCTTTACGAGTGATGCCACACCCACATCTAATCAAGATCCTGGAACATCGAAATGTTGCAGGATACCAGCCCTCAGGAACTGGAATTGGCAACTCCTGCTGTAGCATGATGCTGCCACCACTGTGTGGAGGCAGTACTGAACCTTGGAGTTGGTTTTCAACTAAAGATAATGTTTCACATGGAGGGTAGAAGTTCATCTGACCAGAGCACCTTATTCCACACGAACAGCCAATGGGAATTTAATAGCTTTCTTTAAGCCACTCCTGCAAAAAGAGGTCTTCATTTATCAGCTCTATTTATAGAGATTACATACAGCTGGACTCTGTTACCTAGATGGTTTCTGAAGGAAAATGGTTCCAGAGGACTTTGAAAATTAATCCATAAAACTAGCTGAAAATGAATGCCACACCATTTTATTTCTATTTTGCACAATTTTCTTATGTTTCAAATCTATTACTTTTTATTGCAGAAATCTCCCAACCCAAAATTCCCAATGAAGTCTAATTTTATAGTAGCCAAAACTGAAATGGTAAGTATTTTAAACTGATTGTTCAAAAACTTTTGGAAACACCAGAATCTGATTTCAAACTACAACCTATGCTTAATCTGGGTATTTACATGCTTTTTCTGCTCACATGTAATATTAGCTAATATCACCTGTTAATTACATGAGCTTTATAGTTTATTCTCTCTTGCTCAATTGGTTCATCAGACTATTAGACTATAATTTATGACTGAAAAGAAACTCTGCAATATATATATATATATATATATATATATATATATGTATATGTGAAAACACAAGATCACAGAAACAAATGAATAAAACCATCATTACCTTTCGCACTTTTTGAAAGTATAGCTCAGGAAGAGCATGGAGCCAGTAGGCAATTTGGCAAATGTAGAAGAATTTGACCTGAAAACTAAAGAGAGGAAAGTTTAGGCAGTTAACAAGGAAACCCCATGATAGTGGTTGTGGTTCACTTATGTCCATCATTGATGACGCTATTAACTAAAATGCAGTCAGATGCAGAGAGGTTTAGAGACTGACCACAGAGGCGTTTCTTTCATCGAGCTGGCTTAATTTGTGCCTACTTTATTGAATCCAGCACCAGGGGGCGCTGTTAGTGACTGAAATGGTTTTAGCGCCATTATTTGGCCCAAATCCATGGTGTTATGGGCAACACTTTATAAGCTACATTTAATTGAATTAATTTCATGCAATAAATATATTTTTTTTACTTAAGTAAATATATAGACAGCTTTATACATCATAACTATAGAATCATATATGGAGGAGAAGATCAGCTTCTCTAAGGCTATGGTTCACAAATGGAAAATAGTGGTTTGCCCTCTTCAGGTCCTCAGAGTTCCTCCAGTCTGAGAGTTTCATGCAGGACAGGAGGGACCATGTCTCTAAGATGTCCCTGTTCCTCCTTTGACCATATGCTAACACTTATTTAAAATGTCTACATTTACACTGGGCAAATATCACGTTTAATTTTGATATGTTTCCCAAATGTATACAATAAAAAAGGTGAC
Source organism: Jordanella pulchra (assembly GCA_034780135.1). Taxonomy (NCBI): domain Eukaryota; kingdom Metazoa; phylum Chordata; class Actinopteri; order Cyprinodontiformes; family Cyprinodontidae; genus Jordanella; species Jordanella pulchra. The sequence continues at coordinate 6,497 of JAUZNJ010031756.1, read as the reverse complement.
ATTTTATACGTTTCATTGATCGATTCTGAATTTCTGACAGGCTTCACATATCTCTGTGCTTTTTCAATGAACTCTTTGATTGACTGCTTATGTGTGCTGAGACCTTGATTAGTTCAACCTGGCTTGCATTAGGCTGCTTGACACATTGTGCCTCATTTGAGTCAGAATAGAGCGCCCAGGTCTGGTTGTTTTGGGTTAGATTTATGAAAATTTGCTCATGGAAAAAAAAAACATAAACAAAAAAAACGAGCTTCGTCTTGAAAGAAATCCAATAACTTACTAAGAATTTGCCTGAAGAGATTCAACATAATGTAGAGTAAGGCAAAGGCCTCTTTACTTACACCATCTTGGTGTGTGGGTAATCCTCCCATAAGAAAGTTGGATTTGTTGCAAATTCCTCCTGTCGAAGAGAAAAAAAAAAAAAAAAACAGTAAAAAACCCATAAAGATAGAGCCTAGTATAAGATGGGCAGCGTTTTATAGTAAATCCAGAGCCTCGTACCGCTGTTAGGATGCTGCAGCCCCAGATAAAGGAGAACAGGTAGAACGCAGCGAGCTGCCCAGACTCATTAAACTTGCTGTGTTTGGTTTTCGACAGATGCAACCTCCTATTAATTTTCTGAAACAGGAACAAACACGATGTAAACAGAACAACACTAAGTGCAAAGTATCACGTGGGGCTGTATACTTGAGATATCTGTAACCTGCAAATGAGAAAAATCAGAGTGATCACCGTTAGAAAGGTTCAGGGGGGAATTCTAATGAAGCATCTACCTAAGAGCTATTAAAGATGATCAGGTTAAAAAGGGCTTTTATTTGAACTCTTTGGGGGTTTTCTTTAACAGCTACACTTCTAGTAGAAGATCACTGCTGTAAGGAACCAAAAAGCAAATAGCTTTCAGAGGACAATCTTATTTACCTGAAAAAAGCTTCTCTTTATAAAAGAACATCAGACAAACACAGTTACACAACATTAAAATGGCAGCTATGCCCTTTAAATGATGGAGAATAGTTGGATGCAATAATAATGAAATCTTATTGCAGTTTTTTTTAACATGCAAATACAAAATACCAAAAACAGTCTCAGCTTTCTTTTTTATTTTTGTTTTTGCAAAAATGTAAGTATTTTAGCATTCTGCTTGGAAAGGAGACATGCGCATGGATGCAATCACTTGGGAATGGAAACATTTGTTCACACAACAGATGAATTGGGCCTTCCACATGAAGTGCATTAAAGAGGAATCTTTGTTTTAATAGAAAGGAGTTGGATTATTACTGTGAGTACAAAAAAAACAACATCTGGAGATGCAGGTACCTATAAAGATAGAAAGATCCTTCCTTTGGTATATATTTCTTGATTTATTATTAGTAAGAAAAAGGAGATCAAACTACTCACATCGAGAATATATTCTTGAATCAAAGCGTGAAGGATGACCGCTATGAGCAGGTAGAAAAACACAGTGGCCACATCTTTAGGGCCATACTGGTAAAGGTTTACTGGCTCGCTTTTCTCATCTGCAGAAAGAAAGGAATGAGAACCTTAAAAAAGGGGGGGGCTTTAAGATAAATGGAATTAGGATACAAGAACGATCATAAATGGTGCAAACACTCGGAGCTTACCAAGAACTTGGGTTACATTGTACTGGACTGTGATGAACATGATGGCAAACTTTGCTGTAACCTGGAGTGAAAAGAAGCAATTAAAATTTGTCATTAAATTTTTCTTTAAAATCAAATTTAAAAAAAGGTGGTGCCTGTATTTTGTGCTCCTCTGATTACAAAGAAATAGTGTTTTAAAGATTCCCATAATTCCATGTTTTTTCAATTCTGAACCCTCCTTCCAAACAAATGTTATGCGAATCAGATTCCATTTTTTAATTGGTAATATTTTTTTAATTGTTTTTCATATTATTCATATAGAATAAAGTTTGATTTTATTTGTGTTTTAGAGTGTAAAGTCATTAAAATGTATTTTAAACATATTTTCCCATCCTGCATATAGCCTCTTTCCAACCATATTTACAGAGCTCCATACCATAACAGTAGGTGAGAGAATATCTTTATAAAAAAAATATCCAGACATCAAAGATGATCCTCTTTATACCTTGTAGTCAGCATTACTGTAAATACAGGTGTATGTAATGAAACTGTCAAAGTGTCCTACTCAGCTCATTTAAAACTGAAGAGCTGCCATTTCATGAATGCAATGTAAGTAACCATGAAAAAAGATTATCATAATTAAGACTTCCAGGAGTCTCCATCAAAAGGTGAAGAGCAGATCCCCCCCTATTATGGTTACATTTTGTTGAACTAGTATGTGTTGCCTGCAGTTTACCTTCAAATATAGCTATTAAATCTGAAAGTAAAAAGTCATTTATCATAAGTTTAAAAATGGATCACCGAGTCTGGATCTGAGGTTGGACCAGGTTAGAGAAAGAGAGGCTGTTTGGTTTCATTCAACCGTGGCGAAGTGCTGCTCAGGTGCAGATCTAGTTGCAACCAACAGATCAGCTCGTTGATCAGCCTGATCAACTTGCTGACTAAGGCAATGCTTGGCTACAAAGGAAGGGGCTGAATCAGCAGAGTACCAAAGTGTCTTCTGCATATCTACTCTGGCAATAAGAGATACATGAGAAGGGAAGGGGACACGCTTGCGCCCCAATGCTGGCCCGCCCGCTGCCTCTGGAGTACTGCTGTCATGTGAGCTAACGACAGCTAGCAGCGGCTAACAGCTGCACTCACATACAGAGTACCTCAAACATTAGGCCGAGGAGGATGATCATGGCCAAACAGGAAACCATGTCGGCGTGATTCTGGATCACAAACTCGTGGCTCAGCACCGGTGGGCTCTTGTTTTTCTTGCGAAACCCCATGACTCAACGACACGACTCTGACTCTCAGGTTCCGCTGCTGCTCTGGCCGCTGGCCTGCTCCTGTCAGCCGGGGATGGTTCTGGTCCCGCTGAGTGAAGATCACTCCGCTACAATCCGCAAACACAAACAACCGCTCGTTGCTCGACTGTTTAAAAACAGTCATGGAGGAGCATCGCTGCGAAGCACAACACCCACTTTTTTCCTCCGCCTGCCTGCCTGCTAAAGTCAGATGACGGGCCCTCCCACTTCAGAGCCCCATTCATGAACCACCCAGCGTCTCTGACGTAGAGGGAGAACCCTGCGCCGCGATGCCTTCATGGACCTCACGTACACGTCGTGTTTTCTCGTTTTCTTTGAAAGTAGAACGCATGACAGTCACTTTTGAACTTGAAAACATATTTATACTTTATAAAATTCTAATTAAACAGAGGCTGTTCCGTGAATACCGTCACATTTCATGTTATCACTCAAGTTTGCTCAAACCTTTAAATACATTTTAGACAAATTATTACCTGTAGGCCTATTAGTATAGAAAAACAAAAATCAACACACAAAAACCCTATAAGAAAGTATATTTATATGTTTATTTAGTGAGAAATTTGATATGCATCTATTCTAATTTTTAGCGTTTTCAAAAGGCAGTACAGTTTATGTTATATTTAACTTTCCATTATTTATTAGGTTAAATATTATTTTGTCTTAAATCTTTCCCTAGTAGGAAAGTCAGTCGCTGTCAGTGGTCCAGGTGGATCACTAAGTCAGATTATGATTCTGCTGAATGTTTTCTCCTGTAAGATGTTTTTTTCATCCACTATCACTACATGCATACTTAAGGTCAAGGAAACACAGTCTCTACATGTTCATCCTGGAAGGTTGAATGCTGATTCTATGTAATCTGCTAGGTTTCCTTAGATAAAGAAAACACATGCCAATTTGAATAATATATTAACTTAACTAGGATAAACTTGAATGTATGTATTTGACTTGGTATAGGTATGATTTTGAACAGATTTACTTTTTAAAATGTGTTTCAAAACCTTGGTTTTGAATTGTCACTTTCTTAATAAACTGAACTGAACAGTTAATATATAATTGTACCTAAAACCCCCTATGATAAAGCAGGTTTGTTGGCAAAATCCAAGTCTGATTTGGTGTTTATATTAAACAAACCAACTCACGACATCTATAATAATGGTGAACTTTATCCAAATTTAAACCTAAGTTATATGTGCAGTTATGATAATTCTTCACAGGAAAACAAATACAAAGCAGTCTGTTGTCTCTGACAAGGAATGAAGCTTGTGTGTCAGTTTTACTCATAGGTTTTACTTTCTGTGTGTATATTTGAATGTCTGTGATCTCAGTTAGTTAAACAATCTAGTCTCCATTCCCATTTGACTCTTTTCTATCTGTTAAATGGCATTTCCCCACTCCCCTGATGACCACAAACATCAGGAGGGGATTAATTAGCCCGCTTGATACTATGTATCTTTTTTATTTACTTAATTTGATGTGCCTTGCTCTGGATATGGACTGTTTGTCCTCTTGTAGATTGAGATGGCCTTTACTGTGAACTACAAAACTTTTTTCCAGTTTAACAGTTAACTGTTTAATAATTGATTATCCTTGTGTTAATTTACATCATAAAATCCCATTGCTTATATTAAATTTTACTCAGTTGCTTATCTTTTCCTCATTCAGTTCCTTTGTTTTTCCACTGACCGGAAGTTGCACCGAGGTCTGCATTGCGTCCTTGTCGCATGAAAGGTACGTCCCTTAATAAACCAGAGGTTGCTTTAAAAGTCAAATAACTTAATACTTATCAATATAGAAGCGTTTTATCAAAAAAAAATAAATAAATAAATTATTCAAAAGATTACGGGTGTCCAAAGTTGCTAATGTAATGTTACCGATGAAAGATTGACGTGAACGTTAAACTCGGTTAGCAGTCAAATACCATGTTTGCTCCCAGTCATAATAAATTGTAATTTGTCTAAAGGATTAGCCTTTTTCATACAATAAAGGTGTAGGCTACTAATTTTTCTTTTGTGCTTTATCTCGTAGTTAAACCAGCAGTCGAATTTCAGGCACATTTTTTGCAATATAAATATATAAAGCTTCATGTGGAGACAGCCTCTTGAACAGTAGAGGGCAATATAATACAAAGATAATTCACATAACTGTGACCGGTGTTATGCCTAGAAACGCGTGGCTGCCGAGAATTGCATCCCTTGCCGCGGGAGCGCGCATCGCTCGAAACTTTATACGAAACCAATACCAGTAGTTAAGAGGATAAGTATAATTATTTAGAAAAAGTTGTTTCACTTTTTACTTTTTATTTTTTCGTGTTAGCAGGGGATGCATTTTTTTGGCAAAGTAAGGTGTTAGTTGCCGATATTTGCATCCCTTGCCTATTTTCCACAAATATTATCCTCTTGATGTGAAATTCATACTTGTAGTTCATAGAACAAGTGTGAATATGTAGAAAAAGTTATTTAACTTTTAACTGTTTATTTATTCAAACTAGGAGGGGGATAATGGGCCTCTGTTTTGTTATTCTTCAAGCTATCATGGTGCTAAATGAAAAACCGGGGGATTTCAAGCCATCTGCGGAGAATATCTTTAGCAGACACTAAAGATCCCATATTTACCTGGTGCGTTTTTAGATATGATCGAAGCCCGGCTAGCTCAGTCGGTAGAGCATGAGACTCTTAATCTCAGGGTCGTGGGTTCGAGCCCCACGTTGGGCGCAAACTTATTTATTGCTGATCTGAGCTTTAACTGCATTCTCTAAGAAACACAAATTCATTTGTTGTTCACGTTTGCCAGGACAACTGTAATTTTTATCTATATGTCATATTTAGCTTTAAATACGCAACAAATAAGCCTGATGATACACATTAATTTTAGTTCAGTTTATTCGTTGATAAAATTCACATCATACACATACAACATTCAGGATGACATTTCTACGTCTATATGTTTCTATGAAACATAATTTTTGGTTTTAAGAAACAGTTGTTAGTACTATTGCAGTGCAGTAATGTCTTGGGTTTGAATTCTGGGCTGGGGTCGCTCAGCATGAAATTTCTATTGTTATTTTCTGTGGTTATGTCTAAAATAACATGCATCTATGTAAATAGGTCTAAATTTCCCTTGAAAGTGAGTGCATTGTGCTGTATGTATCTGTAATTGATTGGTGACCCATTTCCCTTCCCACTGAGATAGGTACAAAGTCCTTTATGACCCTTAAAGATACAATGGGTAGCCTATAGACAATGGCTGCATGCATGGTTAGATGTACTGATCAGAGAAACGTAAGGGTTTTAATCATATTTACAATGTGCTGGATATCAGTCTTGTTTAATGACAATTATGTTCAACTAAATTCTATTAAAATGCTTTTCTGCCTATGTGATCATGTAACTTATGTTGCAGCTAAAAAAATATCCTCCTACCGATAATGATTTCTCTTTACTGAACTTGTATTATCTTTTATTAAAGATTGGCTTGATGTATAATTTTGCTTGACTTACAGCACTTTGACTTTACTTTCATATTTTTATCTTGTATAGCCACAGTGTTAGATATTTTTATTATTTTATTTATCCTATATCATATGTTA
>JAUZNJ010031755.1:0-14053 GCA_034780135.1 Jordanella pulchra | reverse complement strand
TTTAAAATTCACTTGAAACTTGACATTTTTCACAAACTTTGGTCAAAATGGGACTCCTACAGGGTAAAGTATGCTGTACTTCTAAATGATTCATGATTCATCGCTACTTTCAACAAACTGCATTTTTGCCAAAGCTCTCTATGTCGAACTGTTCTGTGTTATTAATGTTGTACTGAACACTTTGAAAAAATAAAATATAAAAAAAAGAAAAGCAACATAAAAGTTGCTTTATTGGTTTTGGTCTGCAGTGGTTTGAGCCTGGAAACTTTGCTACAGAAGTACATTTTGCTCAGTATCTCTGTTTTAGATGTTCTTGGCTTTTTTGTGACCTCCTGGAGGAGCTGTTAGTACTGCATGGGAACAATTTTGCTTGGCTCAACTTTTCCTTAAATAAGGATATAATGTGTCTCTCTTTGAGATAATTTTGCCCCCTTCCTGTTGTCATAAAGATTCTATTTTAGAGATTTTCTGATTCTGTAGGTCTAGCAGTTATCAGGCTCCTACTTTGGTCTAAAAGTCCCAAAGATGTATAAATGGCTTCGCAAGCCTTTCCAGACTCATAGGTGACAATGGGTTAGTATCTCTGTTCTTGAATTTAGTGGAGTTGGGGATTATGTATTGGATTTGACTGCTTTTTATCAGAAGAAAAAGCCTCTTTTTAAGTGAATCTATGTTATCATAAGCTTGTAGGCTATCAGCTTCAGTTGTGGTTAGTTAAAGTGAAAAGTTTGAAATTAACAAGAAGAAGGAGTAAATTTTACTTACATTAGAGATATTTTTAAATCTCTAATAAGTGAAATCACCATTTGAAAAGTTTTTATTCTATTTTCAAGGATTATCTTTACATTATTTGATGTTATGTTTGATGATCTGAGACAAAAAAACTAAAACAGAAGAAAACAGTAAGGGAACAAATACTTCATCCAAGCAATGTAACTCAAATCCTGTATTACTTTCCCAATAAGCATAATAATAAAAAAACATTTGTACAAAGAAAAATGTGAACTTGCAAGAAATTCACTTTCCAATGCCACCATACATTTTAATCAGGAAGCCTGCAGCGTCCACAGCTTTCATGTACAGCATAGCGGGGATTTCCATGATGAGCTGACTCAGTTATTGAGCACAATCGAGAGCCAAATTCTTTTGATGTCACATGATACATAAAAGGCAGCTCGCCAGAGAGAAAAACAACAGAAATCATGAGTGGAAAGGTAATGCAGGGTACAAATTATTCTGACTGCACCACACTCTACTAAAAGCTCAGTTCTGATTCTGTGCAGTTACTTTAAATCAACAATGTAAGTATTCTTTTAATTGGGTGACCAGAAAACTCAGCTTTATATCTTTCTCCTCAGATTATTTTCTACGAGGAGAGGAACTTCCAGGGACGCTCATATGAGTGCATTGGCGACTGCTCGGAAATCAAGTCTCACCTGAGGCAATGCAGCTCCTGCAAGGTGGAAAGCGGGATTTTCATGGTCTATGAGCAACCCAACTTCAGGGGACTGCAGTACCTCCTCACCAAAGGGGAATACCCTGAGTATCAGGATACAATTGGGTTTAGCGACTGCATTCAGTCCTGCCGCATCGTCCCTCTGGTAAATACTACTTTCATATCAATTATATGGATATTAGGAAACTTTGAAAAGTAGACACAGCTGTAAATTGTAGTGATTACTAACAAGAGATGGCTACTACTCTTCACAGCACACTGGACCTTTCAAAATGCAGATCTACGAGAAAGCCAATTTTGAAGGCCTGATGCACGAGCTCACTGATGACTGTGACTCCATTCAGGAAAATTACAACATGTCCGACCTGCAGTCGTGCAACGTGATGGATGGCTACTGGCTCATATTCGAAATGCCTAACTTTGAGGGCAGGATGCTGTATCTGAAGCCAGGAGAGTACAAGAACCTCAGAGAAATCAGCAGCAACATCCGATTCAACTCAGTCAGACGCATCACAGAGACCTAACTCTAATGGTTTCCATTTAACAATTTGTTTGAGTGATAATGGCAGGGGAAAGGCAGAAAGGAGGAGCCTGAATCTGTGATTTGTGCCCTTTGTTCATTGTTGGCTTTTAATTCCGATCTTACTGTACAATTTACCTCTTAATTTGTGATACGGACAATAAATTACCTGGTTTCAAACTGGTGAAATCATGTGGTAAATGCTTTGCTTTCACAGAACTGGCAAATTGCTATGGAGATAGGTCCAATGTATTGCATTTTGGTATAATCACAGCTTTTGCTTCAGGTTTTCATAATTTTTTTTAACTCACAATACAACTCCTGTGTGTTATTTCAAGTTGTAGCTATCACAAGCAACAGCAACAGTGAGGATGCAGCAGAGCAAAACCAATCAAATCTACAGAATAGCGTTGTAATTGTCATGTAAAGCACTCATTGTAGAGTTAACCAAGTCATCCCACAAGGTTCCTATCTCTACATACTTCTCTGATATATACAATCAAGAAACATGACATTGATATTAAATGCTATGCAGATGATACCTTGCTTAATATATCCAAAAGAAACATACAGGTGGGAATGTAGATATTTATACCAGATAAAAAAGGACTGTTATACAAATCTCTTTTTTTATTAAGACCTAAATCAAGACAAAGATTAACATTACAAGTCTTGAATAGTTCCAGAAATATCTTCCCCTAGTTGAAATTATCCGACCACAAAATATACCGAGTAATTTTCTTTTACCAGAACACACAATACAATTTACACTACAACCAAGTTTCTAGGACTTAATTACTTAATTACTGTTATGCCACCCTAGCTAGACATCCACTCTATTCCATAAAATCTTTGCAGCTTCTGGAAGAATTCAGGTTTTTGCACAGAGAGTTCCCCTTAACATGCTCTGTCCTTATTGGGAGTCTGATTTTGTATTTGATATCCTATTCATCACCTGCAACGTTCAACCAACACTTTTGACCTCCTATCAGTAGGACTTGTTCTTTACACTCAGGATATGTTAAAAGCACAACCTTGAGCTAACAGGCTCCCTTTCTGTGGGAAAATCTCCAGTTAGGATGAAAAATGCTCCCACCTTCTGTGTTTTTAGCAATGATCTTGTACATTCTTAATCTGTTTTTGTCTATATCTGTGAAGAGCAAGGAGTTGAAAGTTCCTCAGCAGAATAATTTGTCATTGCTTAAAAAGCTGTTTGTTTACAGTGTGCTGCAGCTAAGTAACTCATTTGAAAGTTGAGTGGAGGGAAAACCTGAGGCAAAAACGGTGAACAAGCTACAGATAACAAAGCAGGATTGTGAGGTACATTCCATCAAGAAAACATGCTTGAGCTATATCTTCCTTATTTAATGCATTTTATGTTTTATAATTTTTATTGTTTTATTATTTTTATTAAAAAATACAACAGTTCATTAGTGCAAAGGTTATCCATCTTAACATGTTTTTTTTTTTTTCATAAAATAGGTTAAAGCTCAGATGCATGTTTATCAGCAGTTTACACTTGATGCTGGCACCGCTGTTCTAGTGCATATAATGTGTCACATGCAGAGCATACTGAAAAATTACTTTTCTAGAGCTTAGCCCCGAGAGGCGATCACAATATGGGGGATTTCAATCAAACAAAAGCAAGAACCAACAAGCTGGAGGCTATCCAACAACAACAAGCTGTTGACATGCTGACACCAAGTGAATAACGATCTGTGAATTGTTGATGTTATAAAAGACAAGCGAGGACTGCTGTTGCACAAAACTGGGGTAGATGTTGTGTTGCTCATTGTTAAAAATTATGCTATTAAAATCCTAAACCCTATCCATTGATTGCCATGTGGGCCTAACAAACTGTAGAAATAGTACAACTGTTATTTAGAAAAATAGATTCTGAAAATTGTCCACAAACTTTAAAGAAATTTGAAATTAAAATGGTGAATTCTGAAAATTATTATTTTTTTCCATCTTTCCAGTTGAACTAAAGAGTACATTTGTTTACATTGTGGGACAAGGTGTTTAAAAAAGCTGACAAGTCTAGGCATTGTTCTGCATCACAATGCTCCTGGTCATCTGTGTATGGGTTATAAAAGTAGCACAGAGCCCACGGATACTTCTACCATTGGCTAACCTAATGGGAAAAAATAAGTGTTTGTTGGGTCTTTTTTAAGGTTTCTGTGAATCATTTCACCAAAACCAGAGATGAAAAGGAAACTCTTTGCCATATGTGCTTTACTTGACCCAAAGTAGCATTTTTAACTCCTGACAGATCATTTTTGGTGAGGGAAGAAACTTTGAGGGTCACTCAGCAACAAGTTCTCCAACCTGTACTCCCGCTTCAGCCATACGAGCTCTGTATGGGTGGAGAGTGGAGCAATGCTAGTATATGAGAGATCCAACTACGTGTGCTACCTTGACTACTTAGACTTCCATCGCCAGATATGATTTAATGACTGTGTTCGATACCACCTTATGATCCTAATGCTAAAACCAAATAAGCTAAAATCTAAGCTTCATTGTAGTTGGAGACAATGAGAGAAATCTTTCTTGCTTCTCCAATCTCATAAGTGGTCTACGAATGCTCAGGATTTGAATGCGAGCTAATAGAGACAACTAATTTCTGCCATTCCATTTTACTTTTGCAACATGATGGACGGCCAATTCCTCTAGATAAGCATCCTCACCATCCTACTGCACTCCAGAGTGGGTTGATCAGATTTAATCACAATGTGAAAAAAGGGAACTAGTAAAGTGTCAGAAATTGAAAATACCGTTAACCAAGTCAATTGCCCTTATCAAGTACTTTCAGTTTTCCCTTGAAACTATACAATTACTCCTTAAGAATGACTTTTAAAAACAATGCCAACAGTCATTTTAGGTCAAGCATGTTTATTGGGAACAGATCAAGGAACAAGGTTCTTAGTTGAAGTCAGTGATTCGTCTGAGAGAGCCGATCCTTGGGCTGGCACCGCCCCAGTCGCTGTATCTGCGGTACTCGCCGGGTCTCAGGTAGTAGGTCCTCCCCTTGTAGTTCGGCTGGTCGTACAGCAGCCAGTGGCCGTCGACCACATTGCAGGAGTTAATGTCAGACATACGTAGGCGGTCCTGGATGTTGGGGCAGTCGTCGCTGATCTCGTGCATCTGGCCGCCCAAGTCTGGACGCTCGTACAGCTTTATTTTGTAGGAACCACGATGCTGTAGAGGGAAGATTTGTGAGTCCAGTTTCTGCTACAGAGGTACATCATGAACGGATTTCCATTGATATCTTACCATGGGAATCATGCGGCAAGAGCGGATGCAGTCATTGATGCCAATCATGCGCTGGTTGTCGGAGTACTCCCCCCTACGCAGGAAGTATTGATGGCCCAGGTAATGGGGTCTGTCGTACACCATGAAACAACCGCTTTCCACTCTAATGGAGTTGCAGCGGTTGAAGTAGGGGTGCAGGTCGGCGCAGTCGCTCATGCACTCATGGTGGCGACCCTGGAAATTTCTGTCCTCGTAGAATATGATCTGCAAACATGATTATCTCCTGTTCTATAAAAAAATACATATTCCAAAGAAAATATCTTATTCCCTGTTTCAGTAACAAGTAATAAACTCACCTTGCCCATTGTTATATTAGGGGAGTCCAGACTGATGCTCAATAGATGCTCCCTGGGGCGTTGTCCTTTTATATAAAGTAGCTGTGTGATGGCACAGCATAAAGTATTGTCATCCAAATCAGTTTTACAACACAAATCTGGGTATGTATAGCGTTGCCCTGTGGTGTGATGATGGCTTATTGTTGTTCAGTTTTCACATGTTCATCACAATTGATTAAAAACACAACAGGGAGACGGTTACCCGAAGGCCAGCCCTCACAGTATCAGCAGAATAAAAACCACAACAGTGGTTAGCTTTCTAGTTTTTCCAGTGATTCCTATTGCTTCGCATCTGCACAGATCCTAAGATCAATAAAATTAAAAATAACAAATATGTGTTGGTCTTTAATTGTAGAATGGAGGGTATTAATAAGTTAAATATATATTCTTTATATTACAGCTTTTTTGTGCATTCTACCAAAAAAACAAGTCTGAACCTACAAGTTATTGACCTAAAAAGTAAAGGAATCCATTTAAATCAGAGGTGCATAAAATTATATCACTACTGATATCATTGTCAGTGGTTGGAATCCAGCATTTGCAAAAGATTGCTGGTAGGTAAGTATGCTTCAACTGTTAAAGACTCTTACTATGCAAGTCAGCCATATATTTCAGCAGTTGGATGGACTTTAACTGGTTCCCAAACCTGATAGACATTTTAGTGACTGAGATGCTATTTTTCAACAGGAGTGTTGGAGATATTATTTAAAGTTTAAGAAAAGAAAAGTCTTGAAAATACAGGCTAATCATTACTGGTTTTGTAATTGCAGTTGTCAGCAATAGTATTGCATTTTTTTATTTGTAACGCTTTTTTGTATTGTGTCTTCAGGGATAAAAAGAAAAAGAAAAATGAAAGGCCAGAGCATGCTGTATGGAGGGGGGAAAGTAGAACAAGTACCACAATACATAAACTAGTTTATTGAAACTGGAAATAAATACAGAACTTATTAATTCAATGTATGATGGGCCTCAGTTAAATATATTGATTTTATTTTCAGAAGTCAATATCATTATTTTGTGATTTAATAAATTATTTCATGTTCCAGTGCTGAAGGTCATGATGGATTAATCAAATTGTGACTCATCCATCAAAGTCAATGATACAAGACTAGGGCTGCTTCCATGGAAACCATGACTTCTTTACTCTAACAAAGCAGCTAATCAGGCGCTCTAAAGTTAATATATTGACTTTAAAGTCAGTATTTTGAAAATAACCTTTAAAAACGTGTTGCAATTTATTTACACCACATTTAACAGAACCAAAGTTAGCCCTGCCCACTGACTAACCCCGACTCAACTTTTCTCATTAACTTTTATTTTTTGTGTAATTAGTAGGCATTGGTATTCAAACTGTGTTAGAAGTACCACTTGAGATGTTTACAAGGTGAACAAGAAGAAAATTTGTTTTTCTTTGTAACAGAACTTCATTAAATCCCCAGTAGAAGCTGGATCTGAAAAAATGCTAACTCTTTGCTAACTCTTGTGCGCAGTCACTAGCCTAATGACTATTAGCAAAACAAGGGACTGGCTACAGAAGCTAAAACGTAGGTTAATTATAGACAGAGGGAGAGTAACTGAGAAACAAATAGTTAAAAAATTAAAAGTTTAGCGCTCCAACTATATTTACTGTACTAAAGGGAAGTATGAACAGAAGCAAAATGATAATATTGAACATTGATGATGACACCTCTGTCTTTACATTGTTACCTGCTTTAGTATGTTAGGATAGAAAGTGTGTTGTATTTCTTCTATTCTTGTGTTTTAAACAGTTTTTATCATCCATTATCATGGTTAAGATAATGAACTGATTGAAATAAACCGTCAGCCTGACAGCATTCCCCACTTATGGTGACCTTACAGATCTTTTGTGAACATTTGCACTATTTTTGCACTATACTTTCTGTATACAGCTGTGTAAAACACGAGTGAGTCCTGGAAAAATCTGTGTGTTTTATAAACCTGGAATCAAAAGGCGCTGTCTTTTGTTGTTGTGATTCCGAGCATGAGGTGTTTTTGCCACTGTGCCAAGGTCTTTTATCCAGTCATACAGATAAAACCCTGATTCATCATTGCCCCTGGCTCTACTGGCAGATTACCAACATGTTATCATACAGGAAGGCTTTAACAGCCTTTAACAATAACAGCATTTATTTTATATTAAGAGGAAAATTCATGCTAAGAAAGTATAATCCCTTATTTGACCTCTTATGTTTTTTTTTAATTTAAATTTATAGCGTTTCAGATATTTTTTGAAGGCTAAAGGCTATTTATACATGAATCAGTTGGATTTATGTCTAGATATGAACTGAATTCTTAGCAAAATTATCTTTTTCTTAGATAGATTTAAAAGTGGGCTTGCTGATCTGCTTCCTTTAGGGTTTTTTTTTCCTCTAATAAGTTGAATTCATGCATCCATCACTTACAACAATTTGTCCAGGTCATGCACCCGCCTACAACACCAAACCATCACACTACCACCCTGTGGTTCTTTTTCAAAAACGAACTCTACACTTGACCATAGATATAACAGAAAAATCCCACTTAAAAATACATGTATTCTCTCAGAAATATTTGCAAACCTCAAGATGTTCTTACAGATGCGAGAAAGACCTTTATTTTATTTTTGTTAGTTGTGAGGCTGGAACTCTCTTATTAATTCTTTGTTTACTCTTATTGTCAAATCACTGGTGCTGAAAGGTTTTAAATGTCGCTATGATTCCTTTATCACCTCCTGGATGAGTTTTGATGCACTCTTAATACTAGCTTTTGTAGATCGACCACTCTTTGGAAGATTCACAACTTTTCCATGTGTTCTCTATTTCGATTAATGTTTTTTGATGCTAGAACATTTTTTTTCTCTACATCTCCAGACAACATCTGCAAAACCAGTTGAAATGAAAGAGCTGCAGCTTAAGTAGCAGCACATTCTTGAAAACATCTGTGTGTGGTCCATGCTAGTTTGGCACATTTACTTGCTGTTTATTACACACTTGCATATCGTCAACTCCTGACAAAATGATGCTTTGCCTAACCTAGTTAATCTGCTCCAAACTAGTACATTGAAATACACCCAATTAACCTTCTCTTTATTGCATAGGTTTTAGAAGTTAGCCCAAAACTCAAAAAACAATCAGTAAAAACTTAGCATTTGGCATCAACTGTGGGTCACTTAACTGATAAAATCTAAAAAATGACTTGAAAATCTTTGTGCAAAAGTTTCTAATATATTTGTATTCCTTTTTTTGAAATCAGATGCATTAGATTTTGAGATATCTAGTCTACTGTATATGTACATGATGAAATAACCCAAACATGCTTTTATTAAATCCAAATATTGCTATTTTTCCCACATAATGTAGGGTTTGATTGGAAAGCTTTTCTTATCATGATCTGAACGCTGCTTTTATTTCTTCTCTAAAATCAAAACTTGTTTACTGATCTGAGCCACTTAACTCTGAACCAAAGCAAAAGACAAAAAAAAGACACAAAAGGCAGTTATTGATCTATTCTAAAGCAAAAGAGATTTAGCACCACTGTCTTAAGTTCTCTATCTATACACTCCTTATCTTTCCATAGCTAAACCACATCAGGAAAGCAATACATCTGACACTTAAGGAACACAAAGCAAAGGATTTATTTGCAATGAAAACATACAAACATATTGAACTAAAACAATGTTTACACAAAACATTGTTTTGATAATATAGGTTGTTAGAAAAGCAAATGACTTACATCTCAAATATACGCTTTTTCTTTTACAATATTAAACATTCACACATCAGATTGTCGTTTAGGAGGTTTTATCAATGTCTCACAAAACAGAAGGGGTTGAATAAAAGTATAAGCAAGCATAAAAGAAATACAGTAAGATACAAAAATAGCATACACCAATCAAATCCGGAATCAATGTAAAGATAAATGCTCTCAGAGAAAAATATACTGTTAAATCTGAGGAGAAAATATTAGTTTGAATCAAACAATTTCTGCTATTTTTCACTTTTAGAAGAGGAAAAAAAAAACAAAAAAAACAAACAGCCTAAACATGAAAAACTAAAATACAAGAGAAAACAAGAGGAGAATCATCCTTCCCTTTTAGCAATATTAAAACCAAACAGAATAAAAACTTAAACATTTACCTAAAAACAACCTGTTAACATGTTGAGCTCTCATCTGCTCAAAACATGTTTCCTTCTGCTCTTTTAAAATAGGGTTTATTCACAGGATAATCCTGGTTCTGCACATGAAAAATAAAACTAAGGAGTGATTACTTCCGGAGAGCTTGAAAACAGTTCTTAGCACTACCCCCCCCCCCCCCCCAACAATGAAAACAACTATTAAACCAATCGGCCCAATCAGGCAACTATCATGTAGGTTTTCATTTTTTCCTCATCATCACGTTCCTTTAAACAAGGCTTCTACTCTGGGTTCTAATTACGTCACAGATGGTGCACAGATGATAGGTGGAGGGGAAGATGGATGCAGGGATAAATTAAAAGACAAACAGATGGACGAAATACAACACTCTGTCCTTCCTATTCCAACTATTTAACAAGGCAAACTAGCTGGTTGGAGCAGCTTATTTTCTGGGAGAAACTCAGATAAAACGTAGAGGTTAGAAGTAGGAATAAGGATGTTTAAACACTTTATTTTCCTCTATGTTCCATCCTGGAAAACAGCTCCATGATATTTAAGCTAAATAGGAACCCTGCTTAAAGAGCCAATATGAGACACGGTCCCTGAAAAACAAACAAACCTAAAACTCTGAGGAACCACTAAAATGTAAAAAAAAAAAAAAAAAAAAAAAAAACACAAAAAAGGGTAAACCATCTCCGGCTACATTCGACCACAGATCCGCTGGATGCTTAAAGAGACATTGATGAAAAGTTTAATAGTGGATTTTAAAGCAGGTGTTTCGACTCTGACGTGAAACAGGAAGTTATCAGGATGAACCGCTGTTCCACTGGGCTTTTTTTCTCACATAAAAGATCTTATAATGATATGAATTCTGTAAATGATTTGCCCAAGAGCAAACTTTAACCTCTATGCGTAGATTAAAATCAGGTTGAACTTTCTGTAGATATGACCATGAGCGAATTCATGAAGAAGCAGGAAGGAGCAGTGAGTAATGTGGAGGCGATCTGCATGGGAGGATGAACGTTTTCACTCTTTATCCTACATGAGGAGCAGGGACAGGAAATACGGAGGCATCGGCCATCTCTGTGGGTTCGGGCAGGTGGTAGTAGTATTTGGGGTGCATGTGGCGTCGGTACTTCGGCTTCCGATGGACACATGGAGTGGGAAACAGCTGACTCTATGGAGGGAAAGACCAGGAAATGGTTCACTGAAGAAAAGGGAACAGAGTTCTTGGCAAAAGTATCAACAAGGCTAGAAACACCTCATTTTATCGCTTTAATTTCTATCAAATATAATCAGATAAAAGGTTGGACTTTTAAGACTTTTTTTAGTATCAAGTGAAGACACTGCTAAGTAATTTAGACGTTTACCTCTCTAGGGTCAGGCTGCAGAGGAATGGGTGTCATTCCAGAGTAGAAATGTGGCGCTGTCAGCTCAAAAAACTGCTAACAGATGCAAATAATAGTCTTATAACATATTAAGACAAGATTTGCTTTTATCAACTGACTGTAACGTTGTTATTTCTCCACTAACCTGTACCTCCGGTGTACTGTCTTCCATAAGAGGTGCAGGAGGCAGGTAAGAGCTTCCGTCAAAAGGCTGGTAAAGATAGTCTGGCTGCTGTTGGTACATGGCTGCACTGAAAGATGTTGGCACCTAGATGAAAAACAAAAGGACAGGTTAAAAGGTGGTAAAAAAAAAAAAGAAAAAAAAAGAAAGAAGGATGCTTTGTTTCACAAACCTGACCAATATTCCACTGATACTGGTTTTGGACATCCTGCAAAGTGGGTAAAAAAATAGAAAACAAATAAAATATCCTCCTGATTATTTAATGTCCTCCAAAGGTTTAATTGGATTCTATAAGTTTTATCCTAACCTGGCAGTGGAGATAGACGGGTGGCTGATGGGGGTGGTGGACGGGCTGATGGGGCTGAGGCAGGATCGGCTGAGGAGGAAGCTACAAGAAAGAAAAATTCATTCTCATTAACTTCCCATCCATCACCAACTTAATACGTCTTCATGTAGACAGATCACACAATAGAGACAAGGTTGATCCGCACATGAGAGCAGGGCTTCCCCTGCTTGCACTCAGAACCTGTTATGCTAACACTCAAAACTTCTGCTTTCTATAAATTAAATTCTCTTCTCCATCAAATCTTTTTTTTTCTTCCACTCTCAGACCTAATGGTTCTTGCACAAACATTTTCTCCTCTTGTTTCGTGCAAACCAGTCTGCACGCTTGCAAACCTGTTGACCCTGTCTGTGGACTTTTTTTTTTTTGCCCTCACTCAAACTGGAGCCGGATCGTCGTCTAGCAACCTTTCCAGCCAATAGAAAGAAAGCTTTAGAAAGGGTGCGTTGGTTTTCTTCTACTGAGTTTGCCTTTTACTGCTCATAGATAATAAAATTGCGTTTAAATATAAAAGCTAATAATATAAAATATAGCTAGAAAGAGATTCTGCATATTTGGTTTACACTTCAATCTAATCAGAGACAAGTTGGTATCCAAGCTTTCTGCCTCAGTAACACGGTGGTATTCGTTTCACTAGTGCCTGACACTAAAGGCAGCTTGTTTATTTCAATACTTATTTTTGTTTTGCAAAGCAACAGTAAAAGAATTAGTCTGGTACTTACCGGCCAGCTGTCAGTCGAGGGGGTCATGCTGGGGCAGTGGAAATACGCCACGCCCTTATGGTAGGTGTAAGGATGTCCTGTGGATGTGGTCAGATATAAAGTCCCGCAGGACATCTGATGAGGATCGGCGGGTTGGAGGTGAGCCGCGCGGGCGATGTTAGCTGGGGGAAAGAGAAAAATCGGTCAATATCAAAAGATAAAAAACGAAATAAACAAATCAAGGGCGGCGATTCAGCTTACCTTGTCCTGAAATGCGACACTTTCTAAACGCTTGGCCAATGCAGAGCTTTCTTCCGTTTAAACAGATCCCATTAGTCTTTTGACGAAGCAGCAGAAACAGCGAGATTAAAACCAGATAGACAGCCTGCAACATGTGTGCTGCAGATCAACACCATGCTACTTACATTGCTGAGGATCCTTAACACATCTTCTTGGGTTTCAAATGTAACAAACCCGTATCTGTTTAAATAAACAGCATTACGTTTGGGATTTAAACAGCTAACAAGGCCTCTTTAAACTATACTCAAATGAAAACAAAGAAAGGATGTTCGGCAGTAACCTTTTAGAGATTCCTGAGCGGTCTTTTACTATCTTCACATCTTTCACTGCACCGTAGTTGAAGAAAATCTGATGCAGGTTGCTCTCATTGACCTTAAAACATACAAATTTATTACTTTTTTATTATTTATACTGGATAAATTGACATACATTGCTGATCTCCATCTTACAGTTAAAACCTACAGTGGGACATTTTCAGATTGCTCACCCTGTGGTCGATTCTTCCGACAAAAATCCGATTGGGAATAATGGTGCTCGGGATGGGTGGGAGGCAAGGAAAGCTGTCCAGAGGGTTTTCTTGGGTTAAGACTTCTGAAGAAGAGCTGCTGTCATCGTGCGACGAATCACTGGATGTGAGCTTTAAAAGCAAAACAAAGTTAGGTTAATGGAGTAAATAACATGAAGCAGTTATCCTTTAAACATAACTAAATAAACTAAGTAAAGTCAAATTAATAAAACAGTAAGAAAAAAAGGTTAGAGCAAAAACAATTCATAAAGGTTTAAAATAATGTTTTGCACTTTAAGATCAGCAATCTTAATCTTTTTTCAGATGTAGTTTAAGCCCAGATTACACTGTAGAGTTAGACCAAATAGCTGTTTTATAAACAGTGAAGTTAGCGTCTGACTAGCACCTGGGGCTTCAATAAAGGGGCCAGTTTACTACTTAAAAAAATATGGATAGTCTTTGACGCTGGCTTTAATAAAAAAGTTAGATCTGGCATAATAAAGAAAGATTACCTTCTTATATATATAAAAAATATTATATATATATATAATATATATATATAAATATATATATACACAGTTGTGGTCAAAAGTTTACATACCCTTGTAAAAAACATAATGACAAAAAAAGTACTAAGTTCTACAAGTCTTATTTTTCTGTGATAGAGTGATCGGAACACATACTTTGTTGTCACAAAAAACATTCATAAAGTTTGGTTCTTTCATAAATTTATTATAGGTCTGCTGAAAATGACCAAATCTGCTGGGTCAAAAATATACATACAGCAACATAAACTGTCAGTTTTGGTTATGTAGAGAGTTGTGTCAATCAAATTAGCTTCATGTCATGGCCTCTTCACTTCTTGTAAGTGATTCTGA
>JAUZNJ010031754.1:23805-39174 GCA_034780135.1 Jordanella pulchra | reverse complement strand
AATCTTTGGGATGTGCTGGAGAAGGCTTTGCGCAGTGGTCAGACTCTCCCATCATCAATACAAGATCTTGGTGAAAATAAATCTTGTGACACTGCAGAAGCTTATTGAAAACGCCACAGCAAATGCAGGTGTAATCAAAGCTAAAGGCGGTCCAACAAAATATTAGAGCTTTGACCATTTTTTGGTGGCGACTTTTTTTTTTTGGCCAGGCAGTGTATGATCCTCCTGTCAGAAATGCACAACAAACATTTTTTGAACTCAGCCTTATCTATTTGGTGTGATTACTGTACAGAAAGTATGGCAGGAATCACCTTTAAGAGGTTCTTTGACATTTTAATGCATTTAATTCCTATTTACACAATTTTTTAAGCCAAACACATCAAATATCAATCATACTTTTTAGGGGCTTATCCTATGAAGACCGGTGTTTTCTTTGAGAAATAAACGGAAAAACATGTTTTAAAACTTCCATAAAACATATTCAAAGGAGTATTTCCTCAGTGTTTAGATTGATCAATGATCAGTATAGTAACTGTTTTTTTTTCTTTCGACTTTCTCAAATTTCAAGACAACAAGCAACTTAGTTGAGGCCTAATGAAGAAAAGTTAGTCTAAAAATATTTTTTTCTTTCACTTCTATCTAAAAAATGTATAGTATAATGATAAGTTCACAGCTTCATAGCTGTTTTTTTTAAAGGGTCTTAAAAAATACATTCTCATTGACAAACATGTTTAAGTGTGTGCATGGTTTTTAGCCTCTGTGATGGACTGGTGTGACCTGTCCAGGGTATTTACACCCCCACCCATAGACTACTGGAGGTAGGTACCAGCCTCATCACGACTCTGATCTATTAAGCAGGAGATGGATGATGAACACGTCAGGATGATGCATATATAAACGCAAAAAGGCAAATTTTGAGAGTTCTGACTTTAGTCTGCTTCAGTAACTAATATAAACCCGATTAAAGCTGAGAGACAAACGATTATGTAGGGACTTGTTGACTAAAACTAAATTGCCACTTGATGCACAGTGGATTCTGACTTACGCAGTCAAAAAGATTAAAAAAAGATCAAAATCCATTTTTTTGTTTTACTTCATAGCCAGGCAAAAAACTCACAAGCGTCATGTTCTGCTGTTTCCTGCACCCGTTTTAAATGATTGGCTGATGACTGGTAAAAAAAAAAAAAAAAAGACATTTAACCACCCACATGCATAATGATTTACCTAAGACCTCCTCCCTATTTATACTGTCAAACATCCACAACTCAAGCTGTAATCAATTCACTAATTAAGTTCATTAATAAGCAAGGAGCAAATTTTAGATGAATTTAAACAAAAATTCTGATTGTTAATCAACTTACAAATGAGCAAATAAAAATAAACTCAACTCCAAAATGTAACTGAAAATAAGGCAAATGGCTCCTACAGATTATATTATGCATCTCCTGTACGTAGGAGAGCTTGAATTCACGGAGCTCCTGAGAGCGGCCCATTCTTTCCAAAGTTTTTCTAAAAACAGTCTGCATGCCTAGGTGCTTGATCTTAAACATCTGTGTCAATGGAAGTGATAGAAACACCTGATGGGTGAGCAAATCCTTTTGGCAATAAAGGGTATGTATATACCCCCCCACCCACCTACTACACCACCATTATAAAAAGGCAAACTTTTTATTCCTTTTTTTTTTCTTTTTTACAATTCTGGATTAAAAAAGACAACACAAAGTGCTTTATTCAGTGTAAATAGTTTATTATATATTTTGAAAATCTCATATCACCTATTTCTTTAAAAAAAAAAAAAGTGTATTTAGAGCTGATAAACTATCTAAAATAGATTTGCTGTGAGAGAATTAAAATGTCAGAATTAACCAGTTGGAAGCATCATGTAATTACAGTGAAGCTGATATGAAACAAGCAAATGGCTCCATCTTTAGCAGGAGGTATCATCGCTTGGGGAGAAGTTATTACAGACCAACTAATAGTTTTAATGGTTAGTGGCTGCTAAGCTGTTAATACTTCTCTACCAGAACATTTAGTAATTTGTGATCCACCTGCAGCCCAAGCACCAACTTACCGAGTCTCTGCGTTAGCTTGAAATATTCTGATTTAAACACACTACCGTGAATTTCTGCCTGCATTTGGCTTATTTAAATACACATAAACTGAAAAAGAAAAAAGAAACAGAAAAACAAGAACAAAAACAAAAAAAAACTATAAGTTAAATGAACATTCAAGTTGTATATCACAAAGCAAAGCATATTTGTTTTAACAATATGTACAATATTAACCATCTGACAATGTAAGTTTAAAAAAGAAACTGTAGAAAAATATCTGTACAGGAACCCTTTTGTGTTGTCACACCTTTAACGATGACGGACTTACAGATGAAAAGCTTCAATGTTTTGTTTCAGTGGTTAAATACTATACATAAAAATTACAGTAAAGAGAAGACAGTAGCAACCGAATGCTCACTTATGTCAAGTATTACAAGAGTCATTGTGTGGGGTGGAGTTTTTGCTCCTCAGAAAATGTTTAATGTCGCTTCATAGTCACGTTTAGTTCTTTTAAATTGTTCCCAAAACTATATAAAAGGCTGTACATTTAAAATTAAAGCCCATATATAAACTGGAGTTAAGGTAAGATTCATTTTTCTCTGCAGAGCTTCTAAATCAGATTCAATCTTATCTTTTATTGTTAGATATAACAGAACATATACAGTGCTTTGCAAAAGTGTTTATATCCCACTATGAAGTTAAGATTTTATATGATAGATCAACAAAACAAAAGGTGCCCAGTTGTGAAGCTGAAGGAAAATGATGCAGATCTTTATATTTATGGGGGTGGCAGGTGGTGCAAAACAGATTATTAAATAGACTTGCAACTTTAATGTGCCTGCCACACTTTTAGGATTTCAGTTTTGTTTTTTTTAAGTCTTTTAAACCCAGTTTCACTGTCATTTCGATTCACAATGATGCACCGCTTAGTTTCAGGCTATTGCATAATATACTATTAAAATAAGAAAAGGGTTCTGGTTTAAAAAAAATAGAAGCAGTTTAAATACTTTTGCAGGACACTGTAAAAATTATGGAAATGTCTGCAATACAGTTCACATTAGAGTGGTCTTTTTCTTTTCAACATGTTTTTTTCTCCCGTTTTTAAACATATTTTAGTACAAATATAGAGTTTTAGATATGCTTTGCTTACTTTCTTCATGACAGCTCACCCCTGCTTTTTAAAAATAAGAATGAGATGATTAAAAAAAAAAGTTTGAGGAATGAACACTGGAATGTGTCGGAAGTTATTTAAAAAAAAAAAAAGAAAGAAACCAGCGAAAAGAGGGAAAACTTCACATATATTCCAGACTAGCTTTTCCAGGGTAACATTATTTCACATGGCTCCTAAGGCCTCTGCATGTCCAGTTCAACATCTCATTAACATTAAAGCCAGCTCAAGTCGTATTGCTTTAAGTGGGGTTAATTAAAACATTCAAACAGAAAAAAAAAAAAAAATCACAAAACAACAACAAAAGTTCAGGCACTTGACTTGATTTCTATGTTAGATTCAGTCCCAACACATCTCAGTCCTTCATTGTTTGACATTACTGTATATATAGTCCTCCCATCATTTGCTACAAACACCTTCGTTCTGCGTCAGACTTTCTTTCACCCCATCTTTCCACCCCCCCATCCTCTCCTGCACATCCTCTGTCCTCTCTTGTTACACGACTACTTCTCCGTTATTCACCGACCGCAGGTTCTGATCGTCGTAGCGTCTCCTGACGCTCCTCCGCACGGCGTCGGCTCGTCTGTAAGGCTGATTCCTCAAATCTGGGAGAAGTAGCAGGAAGAGAAGATGGGAAAGGAGAGCTTTTAGTCAGCTTAGCATATGTCGGGTTTTTGTTTTTTTTCTTTAATGAGGCCACACGTTCAGGAGTGCTGGTAGCCTAACCTTTCAAAGCAGCATGAGATCTAAGCACACAGAATAAAAACAAGTCTGACTGAGATGGTTTTTGTTTTTTTTTTTTAAATAGTAAACTTCTGCATGAATCCAGAAACCTCTCATGCATCTTGTGAACCCAAGATGCATTTAACTTTAATAAAGGATAGAAGAAAACAACTAAAGGAAGCAAGATTTTCTAATATTCAGGGTAAACAGATGGAGAGGAACCTGAGCAAACAAAATGTGATACAAGAAGGGAGGTAATAAAGAAATGCTTGCCAGGTTTGGGGAACATCCACCACTACAGGGGTGCTACTGGAGGACTTCCTTACCCTCAAGTGGACATTTGGAAATTTAGTAATATTATTCTTCTTTAGTTCTGGATGAAGAAAAGACAAAATGAAGGTTAAAAATAAAAAAAAAAGGAAGACGTGGGCTGACTGGTTCATGTCAGCTCGACATGATCACTTCGGCTTTGCAAAAACTGCGACAGCAGAGCAGAGAGGAGAGGCTCAGAGAGGACAGAGCTAGAGGATGTTAACTGGCTCGACTGCATAGGATAATAGAAGCCTGTTTCGTTTCTGTTACTAGACCCAAACTGCTTTAGCAAAGTGGCTACCAGCGTATCAGGAGACAAGCCCATTTCAAAACCTCCAGTTAGGAGTGACTGTAAATTAAAAAAAAAAAAAAAGAAGAATGGATCCAAACACACAGCAGTTGTTATATTCATTAGAACCATCACCAAAAACAGAGCAAAGCATGCACCCAACCCAGGAAACGCTCACTAACAGAAATTAATGAGCACAGAACCTGGTTGCATGACAGTTAGCACAATCAGGCAGCAGTAACAAAACACCATGCAACATATAGAGCGGCTTGCAAAAGTCTCAGGAATCGAAATGTTCTCAATGCTACGTGCAACTATTTGTTGAGGGATTTACTTTTGCAATAGATCAAAACAAAGTAGTGCATAATTGTGAAGTGGAATCCATTATGGAAGAGTTGAGAACAAAACAATAAAAGTCCCATTTGCTGTTTGCATAAAAGCAAAAGACTTTTATTTTGTTTGTCTTTATTTACCAAAGAACCTCCTTTCACTTTTTGTTCATTATGTTGCTTTTGACAAAGAAAACATACTGCAAAATATCCTATAAACCACCAACCTAATAGTAAAATATGGTGGTGTTTGTAACGAAATAACAACATATAGTTTACATTCCACTTCAAAATTATATTCTTTTTCACTTTACCAATCGAAAACATTCAAGTTTGTGAATGTAACGAAAAAAAAATGTTTAATCAGACTTTGAACCAGCATGTATGAATAGTTTTGCAAGACACAATATGAGCAAAGAAGCCTTCTGACAAAATAAATGAACAGTCAGGAGCAAGAAAGGTACAGATGCTAGCTAGAAGAGCCAAAGTGCATTGTGGGAAAGCAGCAAGGTTAAAGCAAACAGAGTGCAAGACACTATATGACATGTGATAAATGAAAAAACAAACATTATGATTTAATATGTCAAAACATTGGAAATCAAACAAGCAAGTGATAATGCCACAGTTGCTTAGATATAATATTAGTCATACCTGAGGTGTACATTTAAACAGATGTGCTACTGAATATGACAAACTGAGCTGCAGCATGCTGACCATGTTAGATGGATGGCCACCAGGTGGCAGCACTCAGCCTGGTACTGTTACATTAAGGGGGGAAAGTTTCCTGCTCAGAAGACTGATCTCTCTGTGACATTATGGTCTGCTGAGGTGGGTCAAAATGATGGTGAAAAGTTGTGGACGTCACGCTTCATGCAGGTGGGCTGAGAAAACATGTTCCTAAAACACAACATCATGCTTAAGGAATAGAAAAAAAACAAAACAAAAACACAACACTCTCAGGATTCGGTGTGTGAGTCCCTGAGAAAACCAGTGTCCACAGTGTGAGAGTTTCAAGGGTTAAAAGGGAGGTGGGGGGGTGTGTGCAGAGGCATGCGGGCGGGAGGACATAAAGAAGGAAGAACGTTTTGTTCCAGCAACCTTTAAGAAGAGACAGATCTACAAGCTTTAGTAATGGTACTCCTCATTGAGAGCGGGCTCACAGAAGAACCGAGAGCCCCGCTTGGCTGTGCGGGCGGTAAAGGGCACGGTCTTCAGCACTGCATCGAGAACAACAAGGACAACAGCCAGGACACAAAACAAGACAAACACAATATGAGAAAAGCAAGTCTACAGAGTTTAGCAACGGTTAGCAGTAAGCAGGTACCTGATTACAGCAACAGGACCTCTGGAGAAATGTTTGGATGCTAATCTTACAACAACCCCATTATCATCCTAAACCTCAAAGGTTATAAAAAAAAAACATATGAAATGCTTGATTAATATGTTTAACTTCAAGATACAATATGATGCAAAAGCAGCCAAACTGTTGTAAGGTTTTAACGAGGTTTTGATCAACTGTTCCCCAGGCCTTCTGATGACTATTTAAAGGCTGCATTGGTTTTTCTACTTATTTCTAGTGCAGCTGATGGTTTTTAGAAGAAACAATTAGTTGCCAAAGACTAAGGTTTAATACCAGACCCCTAAACAGTCGTTGTTAACATACATAAAGAGACATTAGCAAATACCTGTGAGATCCTGTCATGACATATTGCATATATATTTAATTTATTTGCGGCTGATTGATTGCTGCATCTTTTTATTTCTTAGAAATGATTAACAAGTAGGAAAAAGTGATTCTCCCCCCCCCCCTGTAAATATAATAAAGAAGCAAACTGCAAATGATTGTTCTTCACACTTTACAGGAAGTTTCTTATTATGGAAGAAAAAGACAATTATTTTCTTGTTTTGACCGACTGTCATCCAGAGACAGTCAGATCCTGGCCCTGCATGTACAATAAAGATGGTGTTACGAAGCAAAGGCGAAGAAGATAAGCCACGATCACCAGGCACCTTTCACTCTGGAAGCCCTGAATCAGCTGCTTTATTTTGCTGGAATCATCTTGTTAGTTGGCTTAGAAACCCTTTTTAAAAGCTGAGGCGAACCTTCATGCAGAGTGTAAAGTGTGTGATTGAGTGTGTGGCTGCAGTTTGTAGACTGGACCCGGTGACGTTACCGGTGATGATGTCCTCGATGGCGCCGTCTTTTCCCTCGTAGACGTGACGGCTGTCCTTCATCTGTTTCCTCCGAAGCTCCTGGATGAGCTCTTGTTGCTGCCGCTTGCTTTTATGGGAGGGAGACTGTGGAGCATACAGACGAGAACAGAAAAACCCCTGAGCCTGGTTCTGATGTAGGTTTCTTCCCGTTTAATAAAAAGAAAAAAGGTTTTCTCCCCATTGCTGCTTTTTATCTGCTGGGTGTGAGGGATTGCTGAAGGTCAATGACTCAATGCAAGCGAACGTCTACTGTCACCACTTGCTCATCCAGGAGGGAATCCTGCTGATCATCTGAGATTCCTTAGTCCGGTTTAAAAACTCATCTTTTCAGATGTTCTTACCTTACACAGCCAGGTGCTTCTTTGTGTTTGTATTTTTGTATAAATTTATTTTTTGAAACTCTCTGTAATGTAAGTTTGATTTACTCATTTTATTGTGGTGTTTTGCAATTTGATCTTAACTGTCTTGAAAGGCGCCCATAAATAAAATGTATTAAATTGTATTAAGTTTAACTCTACACAAATTTAAATATAAGTGCCTTTTTCTTTGATTTGTGAAGGTAACAATTTGCCGTGGAATAGGATGATTTACATTTAAATAAGAAAAAAAAAATCCCATCTTTATCTTATTTCAAGTACATTATATGTCCTACTTTACTCCTTACATTAGCAGGCGATCCTGTTTATTTACCAGCTCAAATTAAGGGCAAATACACTGATATTAAAACATTTCTACATTTTTTTTTTTTAAATCAGTTTTGGCAGCGTATTACCAACAACCTTGTTCTCCCGCCACACATCCGCTCATCCTTAGGATCCTAACTCGTGCAAGTTAATTAAATAATCACTGATCCTGAATGATGTTCCTCAGCAGGGAGTCTTTCTTTAAGACCTAAATACGAGTGTGCACAGCAAGCAGCCCGCGCTCAACTAATCCTCCAAATAAAAAAAAAAGAGTCTGGAGGAGGAAAGGATGAAGCGGAACAGAGAGAAGTGGATCTGGATTCCCGCTCCTCAGGGCAGAGTGAAGATAAAAAGTAACCAACCTTCTGGTCTTCCTCCATCATGGCCTCTTGTTCTAGAAGTTTCTCCATCATGAGCTGCTCCTGCCTCTTCTTCTGCTCGTTGTCCTCTTCCGCTTGCTGGAAAGCAATAGATGATTTATTATTAGAAATAATGATAAAAGTCACACCTTGGCCTGAAATACATACAATTTGACCTCAGTGTGATAAATTATAGAAAACAAAATTAAACCCAAAGCAAAGATCTGCAGGGCGTCTGAGTCTGTGTGCATTAAATAAATCAGAAGAGGCCACAGACATCTTAATCCTTTAATAATTTCTTTTTTCTTACACTTGCATATATAACTAAGCTCTCCCCATTGGCCTTTTCCAAACTTTATTAGTAAAAAATACATTCTGCACACCTTGTGTTTGTTATTTTACTTCTACTTAAAAATGTTCAATTTTTGTTGCGGAATAATAGACACTATAAACTTTTTCACACTCTTCCATGTTATACCATAAAAATATTATGCATACTATTAGGGTTTTCTGTGGTAGATTACAACAAATTAGTGTTTAACTGTTTTCACAAATGAACATCAACAGAAGAGGCCTGGATTTATGCTGAGTTTATTCTGAAAACTTGGCAAAAATGAGTCCCAACACATCTTAACAGAAACTGTAATCAGCTTCCTGACATTGCTGGAGAAAATCTATGCTGCCATTGCTGATTGGCCGATTCTTCAACCTGAGCTGCAGAAGAATGCGACCCCTCCAGAGCTACCATTGACACTTCAGCTGCCAAACCTCTTATAACTATCAATATTTCAAACCCTAAAATGTTGTTTAATGATCTAAGTCTCCTTTAAACCTCTCCATCTCCATCTGACCTGTTTGGTGTTTTTTTTTTTAGCTAGTTTTTTATTTTTGGTATTTGTAATGTCATTTGTTTACTAATGTGGATTTTATCACTAAAAAATGTTTGATGCATTTACAGAACACCTGCATCCTGCAACCTCCTGAACTCATGTTTTCATGTCGCACTGGATTTTATTTGGATTTATCAGAGTTAAGGGACCTGAATAGAAATGCCCACATTTCAGATTTTATTGGTAAAATAAATTAATAAAAAAAATATAACCTAATCTGCTTTACAAACAAGTTCATCTACAAGATATAATCCCCAAATATCACAAGGAGGTCATTGACTAAAGGTCCAAAGGATGCTTTGCAAGAGAAGCCCTGAAATCAACTCACCCTGTACGCCTTTACAAACCGCACAAACACCGGGAAGAAAACAGACGGCGGCGTTGTTTTAGAGTTCTCTCCGAAGAATTTCACAGCCTCATCAAAGGCATCCTTTTTTTTAAAAAGAAGGGGGGGGGGGAGACAACAATTTAATGATAAAATATTTATAGTATCACTGAGAGTGAAGTGGGTTTGTGTTATTCTGTGCTACCTGTGCAATTTTAGCATCATCCTGCAGCTTTTTCAGCTTGCTCTCATTGTGAGAGATGAAGTCTTTGAGCATGGTGTTGTGACCATGCATGCTGTACTCTCTCCTGGTCAGCTCCATGCCTCTCTGCAGCTCCTTAACATCCAGCAGGACGTTCTCTAGCGACACTAAGAGGATACGGGGAGCCTTCCGTTAAAGAACCGCAGAACAGATGGAAACTTCGACTTACAAATAAAGCGTTTGCTCACCTGCAGCTGCCTTTTCAACATAGTGCAATTCATTGTGGAAGAGAGACACTTGTGGGTATTTCTCTTTGACCACATTGGCGATGTAGTGCAGCAACGTTATTTTGCGGTCTGTCGACTTGGTATCAAGCAGCTGACGGAAAACACAATAAAATAAAATAGAACTATGCTTCAGAAAAAGAAAAAGGGAGGCTCCACTTTAACTGCCTTCAAAACCAACTCACCAAATCTAAACTCTGCAGCTTGAATCCATAAACTGCTCCTCGTTTGCTGCTGTTCATGTAGTTTCCAAGTGCCAAAATAATCTGCAGAACAAATAAACGGGGATCAGAAACTATTACAGGGAAAGAACACAAGGCTCTTTAATAGAAAACAACCTCCAGCTACCTCTAAAATCTTCTTTAACTTCTGCGAAGACTTGATGGACACGGACGCTGCGATGACAGCATGCAGTTGCTGCAGACAAGCAAAGAGTTTAACACGTCAATTTTATGATTGCATCAGCATCATAAACTACCAAGATCAAGGCCATCTAAATCACCGGCGTGAGCATCTGTACGCTTTCGCTGAAGTTTCCGATGAAGGCCATAATGGTCATCTTCTGCATGAGCCGCTCGATCTTGCTGAACTGCATCATGAAGCGGTCCTCGTCAGTCAAGCTCTCCAGAGGCTTGCGCTCCTTCTCGAACTGCCGCAGGACTTTGATTTCGTTCTCGGTGGGCTGGAAGCGCATCAGGCACTCCACAAAGTCAACCGGCAGAGTCCGCAGGTCGAATCTGGAGGACAAGGAGACACGGGAGGACACAGGTTTGTAGGTGACCAAAATGAAGCATTCTAACAAAAAATGTAACATATTGACAGATTTTGACCAGAAAAGGGTGGTCTGCCCTCTGCTGGCCGGGATTTGTGGTAACTGTGTACATTTACTTGAGCTGAATGTGTTATTTTGAGATTTTGTGTTTTATAGATTTTATATTGAAGATGCTATGATAATTTTATGACATCACATGTGATATTAATTTAATCTAAATCTAGCAACCAACAAAAGAACATATTGAGAAGCTTACAACTGAATGGCCTTGCAGATCTCCTCGTTTGTCTTGCTCACTTTCCTCAGAGTGATTGCCAGATTCTTCGCCCTGTTGGAGTCCAGCAGGGCCACCTTGTTGGGTCCCTTATGAGTGACCTTCTGTTTATTCATGGAGAGGTCGATGGGTGGGCCCTGAGCTTTAGTCTTAAACATCTCCTCAAACTCATCAACATTTAGGTCCTAAAAGAAAGAAAAGATGTTATATCTTTTTGTTATTAGAATGGAGAGTTTGTGGGATCAGAGGGTGGGTCCGATACCTCAAGTATCCTCTCATCATCGATCTCGTTGAAGACGGTCCCATTGATCTGGTTTGGTTTCAGGGCCACCCAGTTAAACACGGGCATGCGAAACTTTGTCTTGATGGGTTTCTTGATCTTAACAGCTAAATGACACAAAGAGAAATTTAGATCGCGTCTTAATGGACTATAATGGTTCCCAAAAACATACCAACTGACATGCAGGAGAAGAGGGATCGGGAACGGAAAACATCTGACCTCTAAAAACACACAACTGGATTCAAGTTTGATCACTTCAAATATTCTATTGGCGATATAGATGTCCATTAAATGAAACGCGCAGAATGCCTTAAATATCTGTTTTTTTTTATCATTATAATATTTGAATTGACCTTTCCTGGCAGAGGAACAGCACTGAAGGCTATATCCGTTTACTAACTTGTGCATATGGTCCAGGATTACCCTCAGGCCAAACTATTTATTGGGCAGATTAAAGCTATTTGTAGCCACCAGAGCTGCTCCACTGAACCTGAATGTTGAGGTGGCGCCCTGCTCCCGTGTACAGACAAGGTGTCAGTAGGGACACGACGAGAGATAAGGCTGTCATGGGAAAGGTAAACAGCATTCCAGTTGTATAGACATTTATCACTTTAACCATCTGCATGCCAGGAGCAGATCATAGCGCCTTTGCATGCAGCAAACAGGTTTTAAAGAAGGTAACGCGTCACTCAAACGATGACAGTCACAGCACTACAGCCAAGAGTGAGGGTGAACCATGCAGAGGTTCTGAATGTGGTATGATTCATCTGCTGAAAGGTTTACTGCATTTCTTTATGCAATGTGCAATAATGTCCTTCTGGGACTATCTACATGTCATCATGTTACAACCACAAACTGCAAATTGTTTTAACAGGTTACTCAGATGGAAAATAACTTTTTTAATACATATATTTAAAAAAAAGTCAGAAAGTTTTTCCATCTATCTGTGTGAAATGCTCCAAATCTGTACTTTATAGAAAGAGGGGGTGTCCCTGCCATCTGGTGACTGGAATATTTTCTCTCTTTTTAGAAAAAACAGCTCAGATTCAGACCATTTGTAATAAGAGCATCCATCAAAAGAAGTAATGAAAAATTACATTCAATTTTCTCTGAGTAAGGGCTTTAACTGGGCCATCTTCACACATTAACATTCTCTGATTGAAGCCACTCTACTGAGGCTTTATGTTGCAGCTCACTATCCAGCTAGATGCTTGCACCTTTCTTCCATTATTGCTTCCATTAGTGCTGCAACTAATGATTATTTTGCTAATCGATTCATCTGTTGATTATTTTTTCGATTAAATCTTCCTGAAAGAAGATGTTTTACAGAATTTAAACCAGGTGAAGGTAAAACTTTTCCACCTGAGGAGTTCTGGACAAAAAAGTTTTTTGTAATTCTACATGCAAAGTATTTATATATTTTGTTTTACAATTTTAGTATAAATCCTGCTCTACGTGGGGTGATCAGTCAGCTAAAGGTATGTTTTAGAGTCTCTATACACCTTTTAACAACAGATCTCCCTGCTAAAGAAAAGTTTCCCCACAGCATAATGCTGCCCCTACCGTGGAGGCAGCATTAACAGCTCAGTTTGTACTTCTGACCTATCAAACAGTTGGGTGAACCATGCAGTGCTTTTCATTGATCTATTAATTAAAATCCCAATAAAACAAACTAATGTTTATGGTTGTAAATTGACAAAATGTAAAAAACAATTAAAGAACCATTGATGTTTCTTTTTAAAGCAGTAAGAAATCCTAACATATAATATAATAATATATCTAAGCTGTAAATTCCTCTGTGACCCAGCAGAAAAACAAGACGATCTGTTTTAAAGTATGAATGATACCACATTTAAAACCAATGAAAAACCACCACAGGGGAAAAGATGTAGAGAAGTTGGAGGGGAGGAATAACACTGAACTCAACAGCAAGAACCTACAGAAAAGCTTGATGGGTCCCTCTGGTTTGCAGGAAAAGAAGAATATTCAGAGAGAAACGTCAAATGTGTCGTAGTTAGTAAGAACGTTTGAGGAAGCACTTATAACTGAGACATTCAGAAACCTTTGGAGTGGAAGGTTTCTGTTTTCAAAGGGCTTGACTAAATAAAGCGAACTCATCCAGATAGTACACATGTATACAAAGCAGCAATAATACACCCGCATGTACATACAGATCTTAGAGGTTTATCCGGACACTGAGCTCATTCATACCCTTATCTTCATTTAAGAGGAGCACACCCAGAGTTCAAATGCAGGATGTCTCAGTGAGAAACAACTGTCAAGTCTTAACCATACCTGAACATGAAGAAACAAGCTTTAATCAGGATTAATATTAATACAGAGGGGGGGGGGGGGGCTTTAATATATGCCGTTAAACAATCCAATTTTTTGTTTTTTTCCCTTTTATTCAAATGTCCAACAAGGCTGTGTTTAGTTTTAAAAGGTACTTTAATTATGTTCTTCTTTAGCTATATTAAGATAAAGACCATAAAATAATTCAGGCTGAATCTCACCTGCCAGCCCTGAGTTCATGATCACAGTGGGAGTCCCACATCCAGGCAGAGGGGGGGCCATAGGAGGAGGTGGAGGAGGCAAAGGGGCAGACATCTCTGAGGGAAGCCCGGGAGGGGGAGGCGGAGGGGGCGGAGGTGGTGGTGGAGGTGGGGCAGCAGCAGCGGCTGGAGTTTCCGTCGATGGTCCATTTGGCACTGAGAGAACGTGAGAAGAACAAATGTTTTCTTTACCGCAAATAAAATGATGTCGCCTTAAAGCCAAACGTGTGCGTTGACAATTTTCTGCACCACTATTCCTCATCCATGTCCCAGTATCTGACACTGGCTGATTTCAACATGAACCTACGTTGTCCGTTGACAGGTGGTGGTGGAGGCGGAGGAGGGGGTGGGGGTGCAGCGGCCAAACCTCCTGCATGGTTCTGACCTGCAGTCGAACCGTTTGCTCCTGACACAGCACACGGCGAACCCTCCACCCCAGGCGGCGAAGAAGGCAGGATGGAGATGTCCCCGTCTCCCTTCTTTTGGATACGGATGGTTCCCTGCTTCTCCAGCTCGTGGATCTTCTTCTCCAGCTTACTCTGGCGCTGGATGGCCTCGTCCTTCTCCTTCAGCATCTGCCTCAGGGAGTGAATCTGTGAGGTGGCATCTTTGTAGACTTCCTGCAGGGGGAAAAAACAAAAACAGAAAATCATAGCTGAAGTTTTCATGAAGTAAACAAAAGCAGAACATAATGTGACTTACACCCTGTAATTCAATTCAATTCAATTCAAAAATACTTAATTTATCCCTAAGGGAAATTAATACACTCTACATTCACTTCTTTCATATATTCCCTTTTTTTCTCCATTTCACAATAACTTGCTACTCTGTGTTGGTGTTTTAAAATACATTGAGACTGTGACTGTTATAAGAAGCTCTAATGAATTCAAAGATTTGATCTTTTTCAACACATCATTAAGATTTAAAAAGTTAAAAGCAGTTGATGTAAGAACTGACTTTGATGGCTTCAAGCTCCTTGTTTCTGGTCATCAGCTGCTTCTCCAGCTCCACAATCTTGGCCATGGCTTCATTCTCCATGTCCTGCAGCTTCTCTGTCATCTGTGAGGGTAAGAGGCATGAAAAGTCTCACATTAACACGTTGCAGAGACAACATCTATCTTGAAATAGCTCCTTAAGGCAGCGACGGAAAGCATTTATCATGTTCATGTCATTAGAAATTAGAAATCCTCAGGAGAGAAATATTTGGGCTTTCCTTTCAACCTACATCCTCATCGGTTTTCTGCTGCAGGAAACAAGATAACATTTAGATCGGATCATAGAACAAGTTTGTTTAAAGGGTTAAAGCGATAATATTAACAATTGAGGGTTCTCACATGTGAAATGTTCTCCTCCAGCTCCTCCACTCGCTCCAGGGCAGCATTTTTGGTCTCTGCATCCTCCAACAGCGCTCCGACATCAAACACGTTATCCAAATAGGCCTGGATCTGAACCTGGAGCTTATCGCTTTCTGTGTGCTTTAGTTTCTGGAAAACAGGCACAAAAATCCAAGTTTTTTTGTTTGTTTGTTTGTTTTACAGTGTGATTTGTAAAGACTGGATCAATCTCATCTCTGTAGGTTTACAAAGCACAAAACAAAAACAAAAGATATGATTGACAGCTTGTCTGAAGAGAATGCCTCTGGGGGGCAGTTGGGAGGGGGGG
>JAUZNJ010031754.1:0-23795 GCA_034780135.1 Jordanella pulchra | reverse complement strand
CCCCACAGCGATAATCTTAACTCACATCCAGGTAGTCGTCCAAGCCCAGCTTGGTGAAGTCATACTGTAGGTGGACTCTAAAGTTCATGTCCTCCACCGAGTGCACAACAATGTTGATAAACTGCATACATGCAACCTGAAGAATAGATAAAAACAGTAAAACAGCATGATTTATATATTGATCCTAGGGTTTGGGTTTGATTTATGCTCTATATTATACTAGGCTAAGGTCACTAGGATAATTGAACCGATTTAAATACAGAAAAATAAT
Organism: Jordanella pulchra; assembly: GCA_034780135.1. Lineage (NCBI taxonomy): Eukaryota > Metazoa > Chordata > Actinopteri > Cyprinodontiformes > Cyprinodontidae > Jordanella > Jordanella pulchra. The sequence continues at coordinate 23,524 of JAUZNJ010031754.1, read as the reverse complement.
ATATTTTTATACTTTAACAAATTATGAGGTAAAGGTGTATAAAATAAAATGTATTCAGATTTTATTACAGATGATTACTCAGTCGTTTTTTTATTTGAAAATATCTACTGAGGGAAAATATGTTGCTACTTCTGCTGTCGACTTTAGTTTTTCCAAAGTGCATCACTTTGTGTTCTGCAGCATTTAACAAGAAAAGACCTTTACCTGTCTACAGAACACGTGATAAATCATTGGGACTCTGATCAATCCCAGAAGTTTCCTCGTTCAAAGAGCCCTGATGTTGATCAGATTCCCAGGAGTAGATGAAACATTGTGAGCTAAACAAACTGTTGCATCTGCGTAAACTCACCATGAAGTCGATGTTGTTGTCCTCGTTCTTGAAGTACTCCATCAGCTTCTCAAACCGCTGCGTCTCCATGCATACCTGCCCAGCAATAAAGTTGAAGGAAGAGGTGATAAAATGAGTAACCTGTTTAATTTGTTATCAAACCATAATCATTAAACTAACTGAAAAAAAAAAGATTTCAGTAGTTGCTGCATCATACAGGAATCATGCTTTAAAAAAAAGCTGCTAAATACTCCTCTGTTTTCATCAACCAGGAAAAAATATCCAATCAGTCTTCAAAGTGATTAGTGTTACAAATTATTTACACTCATACCTTCTTCCTTATTTAAGGTTCACATTAAATACTTTTGGCTAATGTTGGACTACAAATACAGTTTTTTTCGGGGGCCAAAAATAGCATTTTAATCGCAGAACTTGAATAACAAAAAGATGGAAATATGAAGTCAAGTGATTTTTGGCTGTTCAGAGGGTCACTGGCAAGGCCGACTGGGAGAGAGTATAAAGAATTCAGTAGAAATAGGAGGCGTGTTTATAAAAAAACCTCCGAAAGCAAACTTTTCTGCCTTATAATAAAAATCAAAGACTAAAATAAAGTCACAATATCTATGACCATCCTGCTGTGGTTTTCACACCATCAGGAACATTTCTCGGCATCCAGCTTATTAGTTGAGCTCTGCTCACCCACTAATGCCACCGTCGCAGAGAGAAACACTAAATATTTCATTCACAGGTGTAAATATTACATAAACTGCACACTATCTACGTTTTTAAGACGTTAGCTACAGACCGAAGCTGTAGTTTGCTCTCACTTCTCTTTCCGGCAGCCAGGAAACCTCCTCCAGACAGCCAAAGGTCAGGAGAGGCTATCTGGAGCATCTGCCGCTGTGCTTTTCTGAGCTTTGATGTGCTTGATGAATTTTGTTAACATGCAAACAGTTTTCTTTGATTGCCGTAAGGGTTATCCCGTGTTACAAACACAAGTCAGTATCTGTGATCCCTTTGAAAGCAACGCTAAGAGAGAATGGTGCCAGATAAGTGCTCCTCCAGGGCAGAGAGGCTGCTCAAAATGACACAGAATGTAAAGACAAAGGGGTCTCCTTAAAAACCTCTGGTTTACCCCGTCCCAAACAGGTCATACCTCCTTAAAGTTGTCAAAGGCAGAGAGAATAATTTCATGGCCGCCTCTCACGAGACAAACTGCTGCCAGGAGTTCCAAAACCAGAGCTTTGGTTCTGGAAACCACAGAGAAAATGATGTTAGAAGAAACGAGTAAATGACTGATGTCAGGAGAAAAAAAACAACCTTAGAGTCAATGAACAATGAACAATCAGATGGATCTACACAGTGATCAGTGCTTAATTCAGTAAATACCAGCAGAATTAGCCTTCATCAACAACAACGCTACAGCAACTTGCAAAAGTAACGTCAGCTTTTCCACACTGTCATATTGAAAAGACACCCTTAGTGTGTTTTTATATTTGAGTGACGAATCAATCACCAATTTTCTGATACCATAAATAACATTCAGGGCAGCCTAATGCATTAGAAGTTAAAGTCAAAGGAGTCCACTTTTATGCAATATGAGATCCATCATCTGATATGGAAAGAGTTTGTCACTGTGTGTGTCAGAAAACCAACACTTTACATCACCTTGAACGCACCATCCAAATCCACAAATGTGGCTTAGGAAAAATGAATAAATCACAGGAAGTTTTTTTTTTTTTTTTTGTGCTGGCAGCATAATGCTGTGGTGATTTTCTTCACCAAGAACAGCAGTATAGCTGGTCAGAGTTAATGAAAAGACAGATGGAGGTACGTTCAGGATAATCCTGGAAGAAAAATCTGTTGGAGAGACTGAATAAAGATGGAAGCCTGAGGCAGATGTTCACCTTCTAGCTGTAAACATGCAGCCAGATCATCAGTGTGATTGTTTACATCAGTGTTGTCCGAACCTTGCAACTTTTTTATTGTGATGCACTCTCTTTATATTTATATATATATATATACTTGATATGTATTTCACTTAAAGAAGATCATCAAAGAGTTTTTTTTCCCTGATTTTTTATTTGTTTTCTATTTTGCTAGTTTCCAAATGTAATCTTAACGATACTCAACCACGGAACAAGAATTCAGGTCACTAAATCAACAAAAACCTTGCAATAATTGGCCAAGTTTAACGAAAAGTGAAAAAAAAAAGTGAAAATGTGTAAAATGAAAAAGTCTTTTACTTTTCTGTTGTCAAATTTACAATTTCTAAGCAAAAAGGGACCAAATAAGAACATCCTAAGGGCTGCAAAGGCCCCTGGGCCTTATTTTGAAGACCAGCGGTTTAGATCAAGTGTATTCATTTGGTAACAGTCCACATCTGAATCTAAATTTTATGTTTACACAGCTATCCTATCAAATCTGACACTAATGGAGCCATTTTGCAAAGAAGAATCTACAAAGATTTCCAATGTTGTTATTTTTAATTAATTAACCAATTAAAATCGATTAATTTTAAAAAAGACAATACATCTTTTCCTTAGCCTTCCACTTGCACTACTGAGTGTTGATCCTTTACGTAACATCCCATAAGATACATTGGAGTCTGTGGTTGTAACAATATGTGGAAGTGTTCAAAGGGTGTTAATAGTTTGCAAGGCGCTGTGCGTCGCTTGACTGGATGAGGAAAAAAGTGACATGTGATGCAAACCTTTCAGGACACTCTGTTGACCTTTGGCGTGGTGTGAGAGCTCATATATCGGCACACACACACCAGAGGCTGCCAGCAGAACTTTTTAACTTCCTTCCCCTTTCCTGACAGACGTGTCTCAGATCAACAAACGTATTCATATAGAATCACAAAGCTGGTAGCTGACAGCACAGGTTTCCAAATGATAAAACAAACAACCTTCAGGGAAAGCAGCAAAAGAAAATTGGCACCATAACAAAAATATTTTGAAGGCTGCAGAAAGTTAATTCATTCTTATTTTTATTTATCTTTCCTGCAGCGTCACGGAAAAAAACAAACCCAGGAAAAATTTGTAGCAAAAACTATGAGCCACCAAATCAATATATCTGATTAATCACTGAATTTTAGCTTTGATTAAAATCGAACTAATTGTTTGTTAATAATGACCCTGACAAAGACTAATGTCCTTCTCTTGATCTAAATTACTTTTTTTTGTATCGTCTTTCTTGAACTTACCGTGGATTTTTATTGTTGAGACTTAGTGCAATTTCATTCACAGCATGTGGGTGTGACATCACCATATTGAAGCCATACTGCAAAATAAATAAGATGGAGACAGATAAGCCATTAAAAACAAAGCGGCCTTTAAATATTCTTGTACACGATAAATAAGCCATGGAGGCATAGGAGGGGAGCAAATTGAATTCAGCTTTAGATGGATGCTTGTGCTTCAGCCTGAAAGGTCAGAACGTCTGTAGACAAAAGAAACGCTTACCTGATAGTTCATGATAGCACGTAGGCACATGATGCAGACATGGACGTCGTCCTTTTTGCAGACGAGTCTGGAGTTTTTCAGCGTTCTCCTGCTTGGCAGCGTGCTGCAGCTATAAAAGAAAACAAGAAGAACATAAAAATGTGAAGACAAAACAAGCTAGCGAAAAGTGAAATACTGCATGCCTTTCCAAATGGACCGTCAAGTCAGTTTGGGTGTGAAAAGCCTTGATAAGCAGGAGAACAGATGCCATTTGTAAATGAGCATCGTAACGCGGCGCCTCGTTTCGAACAGGGAGACTGTTAAAGTGCCAAGCTATTTTACAATAGCACAAACGGAGGCTATATGATCTACTGCCACACACAGAGGCCACAAGATGGCTGCTTTGTTTTAGCTTGATGGCCTTCACTTATATATCAATCACGGCTAACATAATAGCAGTCGGTCATTTGCATGCAGGACTGTGACTGTGCAACTTTACAAAGACAAAAAAGAAAAAAAATGCTTCAGTGGCAAAGCAGGCTCTGATGAAGATAAACTGTTTATAAGAACACTTTTATTTCCACAAGTTTCAATTTCCTTGTCCTGTAGAAAACAACCATTCCTCTAGGCTACTGCTGAACAAGCTGATTCCCATCAGACTGTAGGTGTGACTCGTCACTGACTCACAGAATCCCTCAATACAAGACCGTGGTTTTCTTAAAGAAGGAGGTTAACAGGTCATCCGAAAGTTTAGATAAACATTAAACTTCCGGTTTGTAGTGTACCTGGGAAGAAAAAAACTAAAAATAAACCCAAACTAGTAAAAAAAATGCTTTCTGATGAACCAAAAAACTAAACTTAGATTAAGTAAAATCAAGGTATTAAATTCACAGGAAATGATCAAATAATTACTGAATTTCAGCTGATGTGCTTCAACATGTCTGAAAGAGTTCAACTAATCTCTGCTCTATTAAGCAAAGCTGCAACTTTACAGGAAGAGGATAAATAAAATAAATAGAGCAAATAAAGCAACTGTTTCAGTCGACCATAGAGCAATCAAGAAGTCGGCTAAGGACGTTGTGTTTGAGATAGGCATGAATAAGTAGTTATAGTTCAGCTTTCCTCTAGTGTTTACTTTACTGAAGAACAATCCAAACACCTGAAATTAAAATGAAAACCATAGTTAGAACAGAGTAAAGGTGTGTGATAGATAGGAAACATGTATCAATCTATTTTGTTTTGACAAACATAAAATTACTTTATTACTTCATGGTCAATATAATCTTCTTTGACGTCCTATTTTCAAATTTCAGATTTTATGGATTTAGATTTTTGAAACTGCTAGATTACATCAAAAGAGAAAAACATATATAATGTTTCTTGGACAGAGGAAGGAGATTGAGTCCAACAGAAAAAAAGCAGAAAGCACTTGATTCTTGGCTCTTTTGCTTCTGGACCAAAAATATTGGAAGTTATCAGCTTCGATCCTTTAATGAAAATTACAAATTCAAATGTTTTAGTATATTTTCATCCTAGATCAGACCCAATAAAAAGGAAAACATGTAATTTTACTACATTTTACAGCTATATATGATCCATTCATCTAACAATTTTGATTGTTGCTCCAATTGAGCTTCAATAAATGCCTAGATGACTGACTAAAACATGCAAAAAAGGGACTAATAAGGTTTGTGCTGTTTGCTTACGAAAACATTTGAGTGTTTTGGGGGGTTTTTTTAGGAAAAGAAAGTGTTTGAACAGATACAATTTTTCTTCAAGTTTATCTAATGAGCCAGTTTGGATTATGTTGGATCAAGAAGATGGTTTAAACTGCATTGTACAGATAAAGCTGAAGACTAGAACTACAGCTACAAGCTAAAGGATTCAGGGATAAGGTGTCTACATGTCACTAGTCTTCTTTTTATTCCTCAGACATACCGTCTCATCTGAGAACACTTGGGACAGTTCAGTGAACCCGGCATCCTGAGGGAGGCAGTTTGAGGGAAACAAATACAAATGATTCATTTTGTCTTTAATACAGTGGTTACAGATGTTTAAATACACGGAAGCCTACCAACAGTGAACGGTTAACATCTGTCTTGTGTATCAAAAATACAGAAAGATTTCTAGGTGTAATCTAAGTTCTGCACAGGAATGTAACTCAAGAAGCGACACAAGCAGCACAGAAACAATGAGTGCAGAATAACCATTAACTCCAAGGGAAGCAGAGCTCAGAAACAGGAGAATGAGGAGGAGCAGGAGAAGGGAGCAGCCTGAAGGTACAAACAATTCACATGTCTGACAGAAAAAAAACAGGACAAATAAAGCAGGCAGCTCTAAAAGGACGGACAAAAGTGTACAATAACACAGGATTGCTCTGTTTGGGAATGTATATATGAGCATAATTCAATGGACACGATGTGTGTGTTTGTGTGTGCTCCCGCATTGGCATCAGAGCGAAGACAATTTTTCCTATTTCACCATCAAAATAAAAACCGTTTGAATCAATGTGGGGACATTTTGCCGATCATTGCCTTCAGTTTTGCTAACGTTCAGGTTTAGGACTAATTGAGTATAGGTTGAGTTTAGGGTTCGGGTACGCACTGGTAATGTTATTGTCAGGGTTGGGGCATGATAAGGGGTTAGACTGGCTGGAAATCAGTGGGCATTAGGGGATGGTCCTCACTAAATATAACAAGACGAGAATGTGGGAGAGTGGCCATGTATTTGTTACCTTGTGGGGACAATGCAAAGCCAAGTTTCTAAGCATTTACTACTTTGTGGGGACTTACAGGTATTTATTGGGACCAATCAACTTTTCTACATAAGAAACGGTTCTCTGCTTGGGTTGGGGGTTTGGTTTAGGACTAAGGGGTGAACCGTGTTTAGGTTAGGTTAAAGGTTACATATGTGTTGGTAATGGATAGGGTAAGGGTCTGGGTTAGACCACGACAATGAATGCGAAATAACTGAAAGTCAATAGAAAGTGTGTGAGAACGTGTCTAAAGAGGGAAAAGGGAACCTGCCTGCTGTTGAAGAGTGGTGGACAAAAGAGCAGACGACTACTGATGGAAACAGGGACAAAAACAGAAGAGACAGTCAAGACAGCTGAAGACAACACCGATTTTCACCTTCTGAACATAGTCCAGAGCAGCGAAAAGAGAAAACCGTCAATTTTCTTCCAACTGGTAAATTTAAGATGAATTAAGCACCTCCACCAATGTATTTTCTTACTAGTTTTTTATTGTGTGTGATAGAGACAAACACAAAGTGGCAATAAGGAAAGAAAATAACACACTGCCTAAAAATATATAAAATATTGGATGTGCATTTGTATTCAACCCCTACAGCAAAAGCCGAGACCTACATCCAGGCATCAAGACAAGTCGGCTGTCTCCAATGAATCCAAGTGATCCGCAGCTGATATGCAAGAAAATAAATGTTGAAACCTGTCTGTCACTGGAAGCGTAACACAGACACATTTCAAAAAGAAATCACAACATATCGACTCCTGGGAAGTGAATAAAAATGGACTGCAGACTTCTTAGATTCTTGTTTACCGCTGAATGTTGGTCTTTTATATAGATAGACATAAACTAGTTGACATAATATAAGATGTGAGAAAGAGCCAGAAGTATTAAAACTTTTGCAAGGCACCACTTTGCCTGTAAACCTCTGACATTCTTGGATTAATATTAAGAGAGAAGTTTTTTTCTTATCTAAACAGAACAAACTATGCATTGCCTAAATGTTTTTCCGTGCAAAGGTCTTTAAGAGCACATGTGGCCCTTGACTCAGTAATTCTCTTTGTGTGCGAAGTACTCAGGTAAATCTCCTCAAGCTAAGGATTAGAGGCGACAAAAGTCAGTACGACTTCTTCACTGAAAGAATAAAGCCATGACAAGGAGGATTAGAGAACAAAAACGCATGAACGACTTAGATTTGTGTTTACGAACATAATGACCCGGCCTTATGAATAAAATGGACTTCAATCCTTTGTGCAGAGAACTTGGAGCCAGTTTGGTGTTTCGGAGGTATTGCCTCCAAAAAAAATAAAACTGACCCACATAAATATGGTCAGTGGGTCGCCTGGAAAGTTATCAGTCATTATGTGTCATAATCATGAGTCTGGCCGGCTAAAAACAAATAAAATCCAGACACAAAGAGTCCCCCCCCGCATGTGTCCTAAGCCATTTAAAGTCTCAGAGACCTCATGACTATCAAAGAGGCAGCTGAGGAGTCATAAGAAATGTGTGACTTCTTAAAATAAATACACTGCTTCAGCCAAACACTGAAAACAAAGAGTGGTGAAGGAAATCATTTATCACCATCAGGTAGAACGTTGTAGTTTTGGTCGTCGTACCGTAATGTGGAATGTCGTCCGGATCTCGAGATGCCGGTCCCGGTGAGGTGGGGTGGTAGTGTACATCCTCCATTCAGGTCCTCTATAGACCGGCTCCATGTTTTGGACTTCTCCATCATAACCTCTGTGCCGTTTTCAATACCGTCACCATCGTAACTGAAAAATATGACAGATTACCTAAGAAACAGAAGATAAACTAAACTCCCCCCATTGTTCCTTCCTGGGTCACAACAAAGACTTGATGTAACTCTGCTCAAGAGTTATTCCCTCATGGTCACCAGATTAAAAAGCTTGGGTAAAGTTCAGCATTGCTGGTGGCCAGTGTAAATACAAATACAAAATACAAAAATAAAAGTTTTATGTGAGATTTTTGTGGTTTGTTGTTCCTTTCAGAGCTGCTTGCTCCTGGTCGTCACTGTAGCATAAATAAGCTGTTTCTGAGTCTTTCAGCTGGAGCTTCCAATTAAACAGCTAACAGAAGGCAGCCAGCAAATCTGTCAGGTGGTTTAGTAGTGAATGTGAAAAATTGTTGTTTTTTTACAAGGTTCAAAATCATTTGTCTTTGCTCTGACACTGAGATCTGGGAAAATACTAATTATTCTTTCCTCTACTCCTTTTCTTACGTTTTCTTGTACATTTTCTTTTTAATTTGACAATTACTTTGCTTAAGCAAAAGCTTGGATCCTGAATTTTAGCAGGAAATATGTTTCTGGAAATCTGTTCAGATGTTTATAAAGTCATTTTCCATTTTAAAAAAATGTTTTTTTTTAATGTTCTTTCTTTCTACTGTTTTTATAGATATAAAGTTGAGGCCCGACAGAAAAAAATTACCAAACACTTAATCACCTTCAGGATTTTTAAAACCCTTTGAGTGTCAGTTTTTAACAAAGATGAGAAACAAAACTAATTTAATTGTATTATGTTTTATAAATCACCAAATACTGCGAGTTAAAACCTCAGAAACCTAAACTGTCTTATTCATTTCCATAAAAAATACTTTTTCATAGTGTTAAAATTGTGTTAAATTGTGCAATGTTACAATTTCATGATAAAAAAAGATGAAATGTTTGACATTTTTGACACCGTCTTCCCCACTGTAGGTCAATGCCTGGAATTTGGTATTTTTGTCACTGCTATTATAATGTAAATTCCAATTTAAACTATAAAGGAACAGGAAAACATAAAATTGTTAAGTTGAAAACTCTTGTAAGTGTGGAGGAGGGGAAAATGTTGTTCAAGCATTATGAGCCTGATGCTGAAAACACTTTTCCAGACCATTTATTGACATTGACATCACAATAAAAAAGTAGACTTTGCTAGTGCAAGCTGAGGTGTGGAGGCTGTGTAACTATAACAGACAGGTAAATGTTAATAGAACACAGGGCTGGACGATATGGCCAAAATTTATATCCCGATTCATTTCTGAATTTCGGTCGATACGATATCATTTTGATATTTTGACAAAATAAAAGCCTTAGAAAGACAGCCAAGAATGGCCAAAACAGATGCCTATACAAACTTCTGACAAATATTTTGCAATGTTTATAAAGATCCTCCAACATGACATTTAAGAAATATTAGCTTTGAAAAAAAAAAAAAAAACCCACATAACACTACATGAAAACCTGGAAAATCAGTCGGTGACAAATGCTGCATTTATAGACTGTGATGTATATTGAAATATCAGAAATGTGTGTAAAAGTCTTATCACCAATACTAAATTAAACAATATCGTGATATTTATATATTGATATTGAAATATTGTCCAGCTGTAATAGAACGTTTGTCAAAATGTCAAACTCCAATGAAGAGAAATATCTCTTGTTGTTTTATAAGTTTAACTGACCAAAACACTGGCATTTCATCAAGTTATCATACAGTATAACGGGCAGAACTGCTTATTAATGCCCCAATTGAGAAAAAGGAAAGGAAGAAGAAAGCCAGTCCATGGGTGCTTCTGTTGCTCCTTTAGTTTTCAAATGTGGTTGTGGTCCTCACCTCTTCATTTACCTACGTAACCCAACAAGTCGTTTTCAAACTCTTTTGTCTTCAGATATGTTCTTCTTTATTTTTTCTTCTTTATTCTTCTTCTACTTTATTATGCTGCTCTAATATCATATCCCATCTTGCTGCTTTTAGTAACCGGCTCAGCTCACAGTAAAGATCCAGCTCTCTAACCTAGCAAATAATTCTTCAGGTTTCATTGTTTTGTCTTTTTTTTTTTAAATCATACAAAACATAAAAATGTGTTTGGATGCAGGAACCAGAAAAAAAAACACCCAACCTTCAGATCTCCAATACATTGAACTAAGCTTTAACATTGAACAGAACCCATGAGTCGTGATAGCAGGCTGCCTCATGGTGTAAAAGCACTGAATGAATTATCAAACTCCAGCCTTCAACACAGCATTTAATGACCTCAGAGCTAACGACACTGTGGTGTTTTCCATTTAAACATGTAGAGCTAAATTAAAGGAAAAGTTTTGCTGCTGCTGGTAGCTGATGATGCATTTTATACCAGCCTGTTCCATAACCTTTATGTGCTGCTTGGACTGGGTAGATGTGACATTGCAGCCAACCAATCCACACTGTCCATAGACCACAATAGCAAATGTTGAATTGTTGAATATAAAAAAAATTAACAAAAAGCCTACTGGGCCTCGAACAGGGACTCCAAGAGTGACTAATAATCACCCAGTCAGTTCATGAATAGCAGCATACGGCTGCTATAATACACAGCGACGGTCAGCGCGTGACTCAGTGTCTCTGACAGCAGAGACGGTGGAGCTGGCGCTGAGTCGAGAGGCATCAGCATATGTGCAGAATAGCAACGTTGTAGGAAAAAAAAAAAAACAAACAAACACTGTGGCCCTTAAGAGTGTGATGTAGCGACTTACGTGACAGCATACTGTGCGAAAGAAAGGTACTCCACTAGCACATCGAGACCCTTGTTCTCTTCATTCAAAAACTCCCTCACCCACCTGAAAACAAACAAATATATAAGTTTATTGCAAAATATACATGTTTTTATTGTCAAATACATGTTAAAGGAGAAGTTTTGTAACACTGCAGGAATATAAAAAAGATAACACTCCCAGGGATAGAACAATGAAATGTTTTATTCCTTTAGTTAAGCCCTCATCAGACCTTCCTTTAGCCAATACTAAGTTCTGGATTTCTATGGGTTCTGACTTTAACTGAAGCCCAATTTGGGGTCTTTTTCCCCAAGGGAAAAAAAATTAAGATAAAGAATACACTGCTTTTTTTGACAGAGGAGATTGATTTTTGTATGAACCTGTTGAGTTTTTAGTTTTGATGCATTAAATAGATAAGAGGAAAACCCCAAGTTTTTTTTGTTTGTTTGTGTTTTTTTTTTTTTTTGGGGGGGGGGGGGTTGGATGCCTTAATCAGATTAAAAAATAAAAACAATGCTTATTATTTATTTAATTTGCAAATTAAATAATTTTGAATAACAACATTAATCCCATGTTTATCAAAACGTGTAAATGTAAAGAACATAACGCCATCTTTGAAAAACTCTAAAGCATGGAGAGAGAAGTAATCAGCGATGAAATGAATGATTTAAACAGACAACCAGACATGCCTTAATAGTGCATCATTACTGAGTCAGCCTTCCTTTGTTTCTTGTGCAAACTCAAAGTAGGTTCTTACTTTGGCATGGAAAATCTAAAGAATGCTAGAAATGCTCTTTTTAAAGTCTTCTTTAAAAGGCTAAAGTGGGCCATTCATGAAGTACTCCACAGGCTTTTATTTTTGGTACAGGGCACAAAAAAAAGAAGTATTTTTCCAGATTCTCCTGTCTTTAGTTTGTGCTGCTTCTCCTTTTACCCAAACTGCTACAAACAAATTGCTGCCGCTTGAACTGTTAAACTTTGGACCACCTTGTTTTCACAAACTACAATGTAGGTACGATCTATATCAATACCTTGTTTGTTTACCATTAATAGGTTAAAAAGAACTGGATGAAGGCAGCATGAAGGAAAAATAAAACATGGTTTGCTATTTTTTAATGGCCATTAAGTAATTCAGAAGGGACTACGAAGATTTGAAGAATACACCGTACTGCTCCTCATTGTTTTATCAAAAAAAGATCTAATGAAACACAAATATTTGATAGAAAAGGAAAGATTTGCAAAGAGCCTTTTCAGCACTGTTACCGAGTTAAAGCTGAATCTCTATATAACACAATTGCATTCAAGTGGCATTCTTTTTTTTTTTTTTTTTTATTGTAGCCACAACTGATTAAAAGTTAAGCTGTATTCATAAAGATTCTGTAGCTGCATCTCGATTGTCCCCCCTGTTGTTTAACCATGTGGGGCTGGATAATCTCGTACGAGCGTCCGGTAAATGGGTGCCAGGAAGGGCCGTTGTCTCAAAACAGGCTGCACAAGAGGCTTCATTGCCCATATGTTGGTCATTACCCCAAGAAGCTGACAATCCTCCTATTCTCCACATGTTGGTGACCACAGTGCAACATGTCAGACGCGAGCAGGCAGGCAGGCATGGAGCCAGGGTTTTAGCATCAGCAGTGTACACTCACAGACAATCTCCTCATTATACGCAGCGTGATTGATCAGATTTTCCATTTCACCTCCGAAAAGAAGCAGCAATTATTCAATGTCTCAGCGGGTGACATTGTTGCTCCATTTCAATCCGTAACCACCTTTATGAACAGGTCATTTCTCTCACAGAGACCAACTTCTTGCAATCCGGGTTTTCTACACAGAGGAAGTTATTCTCCTAAACAGCGGTTCAGTTTCCCTGCAACATCAGCGAGGTCTGGAGTTGATGTTTTTTTTGTGTTTAGGTTTAAAGAGCAGAATCAGAATGTAAACAGTCCGTAGGAGTGGAAGAGACGCTGCTGTAAGACACATAAGATAATCTCAGAGTGTGGGTGAAACTGACAAATTGAAGTTTATGCACGTGTGTGGGTGGGAGAAGTGGAGAAAAACAGAGAGTTTAGGAGACTGTTTAGACAGAAGAGTGTCTCTGCTGTTACAATACTCTCCGGTCAACGGATGCTCTCTTGGCTGCATCCTTTGGCTGAGTCTCTTGATCTGCTGCTGCCGCCTACTTTAAATGCACATCTGGTCTTTACCAGGTTATACAATTTCTTAAACCTTCCTTCAAGTCTCCAAAAACAAAGATCCGATTAGACACAATATTTATAAAGAAAAGATGAAGCCAAAATGGAAAAGTACACTCAGTGATTCACTAGAAACAGAAAAACTGTGGAGGGACTTTTATGTGAATCTGCTTTACAACATTTCTTCTTTCACCGACATCTGGAGCCGCCAGTTACTGAAAACTGCAGGTTTCTAAAAAAAAAAAAAAAGGTGCCTGGTAGTGATATCATAGGTGAAGAAGAACATATAGTAAAATGGCAGCTTTTAGGTTAAAACTTGGCTCAGACCACAGTATGAACTATGACTTATTCTTACCCTGTTAGTTATAGTGACAGGACAGTTTCTACAGTATGTAATGTGTGCCATACTGGCCATTGTTTCCGGTTTCTGAAAGGGTAATATGAGCTGCTGGAAGATGGCGCACAACAACGTTTACGTCCACTGATTGCTCCTGGTGCAAAAATTATTTTCAGGCTCAAAAAGACCAAGAAAACACTATCAAGACAAAAACACTTGCTTTATATTGTTTTAGTTCCCAAGTCACAGTATTATGACACTTTAAAGCAAGTTTTAGCTTTCAGTAGTCTGACTCACTTTGGAAAACTTGTAATCTTGGAGTTCATGAGTAACTCACAGACTGAAAGGTACCAGGGTCCTGTGACTGTGAAACAAGGTCCAAATTATGATCCCTCCACCACTATGCTCAACAGTTGATGTGAAGTTACTGGTCTCTGTCAAACATGGTGCTGTGCAATATGACCAAACATCTCTTCTTTGTTCTCTTCTGTTCAAAGGAAATTGTTGGATTTCATCTTGGATTGCTTTTGCTGAACATCCACTGCTAAGAAAGCTAAGGCCTTTACAAGTTTTCCACTTCAGACCACTAATATGTAATTTGAAAAATGTGAAAACGAATATATCATGAAAAGGAACAATGTAGAGTCTGACGTCCTTGTTGATGTCTTTCTGCCGTGTTATTGTGTTGCCTTACACCAGTTTGCTCCAGAGCAACAAACTTATAAGAATCCTACTAATATAATGTGGGTGAAAGTGATAACCCCAGTGATCAGTTAATCATATGTGTATCAGCAAGGGTTTATTTTGGTCTTCACATGGATAGATTTACATTTTTGGCTTAATTTGCTCTTTGTAAACATTGAAGTTAAAAACTACCCACATATATAAAGCCTAAAAAATAAGAGGTTTTCTTTTTTCCACGAATATAATCTTTAGAGTGATCCAAATATCCTTTTTGTATGGAGGGTCATCATTTTCCTGTGCAAAAGGACTTTCATGTTGTGAAAGAGAAAATTCTAGAGAACAAATTGTTACCTTATCTGGAATAAAACGCATTTAAGAACCATTTCAAAGCTTCATTTACGGTTTTACTTTCTGTTCTGGTCGTGTTTGTTTTGATGAAGCTGTAGTTGCTAAGAGCATTTTTTTTTTTTACACATGATAAAGGGTTCCTACACAGTTTCCATGCAAAAATGCATGGTTTAACTTTTCAGAGGTAGCTATTCTTAATGCTTCATTTGAAAATAAACAGTTAGGAAAGAAGAAGGGACCAAGACAGGAAAAAGGAATTACGTGGTGGACATTTAAAGAATCAAAGAGGAAAACAAGAAAGAAAAAAGGGAAGGTCACAGGACAAAAGAAAGGAAAGACATGGGAAACAAGGAAGAAATGGCATGATAAAGGGATGAAGGAAAACAGAAATAAGACATGGAGGAGTAGTTAATAAAAAGACATATAAAACAGGGAGGGTTTTTAAAAAAACAAAACAAAAAGACAGAATTGAAATAGAAAATGGAAAGAAATCTGAAAAACTTCTGTAGACTGTTATCTTCTCCCCCATACCTATTCAGACCTGAAAAACCTGAAATCAAAATTCTGACTTCTTCAGAAATGGTAGGAACTCTAAAGTTTGGCCAAGCATCCCTTCATAGCGCTGACGTAGAGACCATCTGTCTACGTCAGCACTATAATTGAAGTTTGGATCTAACATTTCCCAACATGCATTAGTTCTCATTAGTAATGCAACTTAGGTAGTCCTTAGAGACGCGGATGTGTGACCTAAAGTATGAAGAAACACTGAGACTTTGTTTGAGATATAGATCTGTGCTCCAGGCTGAGTGTACAGCTTTGAATCTGTATCTGCTGCCACAGGTTTAGACCTGTCATCTCAGAATACCTGACATAGCAGATGAATACACCAGTGTTTCATCCGTTGTGAAATCCTCATCTGCTAGTAATATCCACAATAATATCCCGTCTTTATGACTGTGGACTGAACTGAAGTGGTGCGGCCAAACTGCAGCATGGGAAAAAAGTGCTTTCCTTCTAGAGGCTGCTCATGTGTCAGCTGCTGCGAAACAATCCATCGATTCATCTTTTCTTCGCCGGCACATGGCTTTTGGTGTAATATTAGGTCAGAGCAGAGATAGGAGGGAGGGGTGGGTGGGCTTTATGTCGGCGTCTGCATCTCGGAGTGTCTGGAATATCATACCTTTCCCCCCTTTTTTAAATCAAACATAATCAGGGGAGGACATGTAACGCTACACATGCTTCAGCACAGTCTGTGACTTACCCTATATGATTGGTCCGCAATGAAATTTCCAGTTCTCTCAGGACTTGGGTGGACTCTTGTACCCTCCGTCTGAATTTCTGGGGAAGGAAAATGAAATTGGGGGGAGGTTAAGTTTCATCATACCCCAATAAATCAACATGTGGTAGGAACACAGATGAGGGATGCATATGGGCATTTTTTTTTTCTCCAAGAAAAGTCAGACTAAAACAAATACGTGGAAGTGAGCCTGTAAAGGGAGCTCAAACTTAGAAACATGACAATTAACTAGGCGATTAAAGATAAAAAGCTGACTCACTGGAAAAAAGCTGCAGTCCCCTTTTTTTCCTCCTTTTTTTCCCCCATATATTTCACAACTCATACAACCTTAAAGTACAGACAACCTTGTTTTTCTGAAAGACCCTTTTTGGAAGTTGGGCCCAGAAAAAAATCATGTTTGGTTAATTAAGATTGTGAAGCATTGTAGCACATGTAGCCAAATGAGAATACAAGACTTCCCTGTAGAATATCAGCAGTACATTAAAGAACAGCGCCAGGCTCTTAGCTGCCTATTTGACTAGTTTCAGTCTTTTCTTTTTCTCCCTTTGGAAGACTCTTATAGTTTCTGACTTCTCATTAGTGTCTCTTTTTGCCTCAAACTGTTCTTCTTCTGATGTGAATTTTTTTGCGCACTATTCTCCTGACTGATGCTTTTACAACAACATATATATTTTTTTTTAGTCTATTACTACATCCAAATGTTTTAATTTAAATTATTAAACCTTACTTAGAATAAATATAATATGATACTATAGAGAAAATGTATTAATTCCAACGGCTGTTACAGAATCATAAGATGCTGCAGAAGACTATTAGTTTAAAGGTTTCACTAACTTTTTCAAATAGAGGATTACTTTTTAGGTTTCATCCGAACCTATTTATTTGTTTTTAAGCCGTCTAAGCATTAATGAACTTATCATATCGTGATTCAAGGTCTATTTTTTGAATCACAAAAACAGGAGCCTCTGTAAGACTATTAAATGTTCACTTAAATAAGTCCAACCTTGTTATCTAAGAGCAGTGGATTGTGACTTTAAATAGCGTTAAAGACACTCAGCAGCTACATAAACACAGAGAGAGAGATTCCTGGGTGTGTTACTGAGGCTACAGCTGCTATAAAAACCTGCAGACATCTAATGGTGCAACGCAGCTCCTGATCGAGACACCAAAAAAAAAAAAAAAAAAAAAACACAGAGCGGCAAATGTGAAGGGAGGGGGGGGTGTTCCTCTGTGTTTTCTTTTCATCCTAGCTCAAGAGTCATCTTCAAACCTGTAAACAAAAGGCTGTTTAGGCTGTTATACAACCACAAGAACAAAACAAGCAGAGCGAATGACCCGTGGCGATCGAATGGGCTCCAGCATAATGGGGAGGGG
Source organism: Jordanella pulchra (assembly GCA_034780135.1). NCBI lineage: Eukaryota > Metazoa > Chordata > Actinopteri > Cyprinodontiformes > Cyprinodontidae > Jordanella > Jordanella pulchra. Next base: position 6,240 of record JAUZNJ010031754.1, on the reverse strand, counting down.
AAAGTACCCTGATGAGAGGGTCCGTTTTATTATATAGGAGAGCAGAAACCTACCCAGAACTTGTCTTTTTGCACAAAATATCTCATAATTACAGACAGACATGTTTACATCGAATTATCACAGACATTTTATCCAACATGAGAACAGACAGACAGCAAAATATTATGGATCGGGGTTTAATGATGCACTTGGTTCAAGAGATGGTAAGAGACTAGAGTTTGGACGGACGGAGGGATGGAGAGAAAGTGAAGAAAAATGGTTGTAGAGCTGTGGAAAAAAAGGAGAAATGGTGCTGTACAAGTGTGAACGGACAGGAGGAGAGACAAATCCTCTGATGATTTTCCATGGTGTTTTTTTTTTTTTTTATCTGGGAGGAAACTGAGCCCAGGCCAGTGTCAGCCTGTTATTAACATCCACAGAAGAGAGCTGTTCCCACAGCTGATCTCTCAAGTGGACGACTCTTAGACAGGGCGGCGAGCGTTTGGAAAATGAGGCGATGAGAAACAGAGTTTTTTTTGTTTGTTTTTTTTTGGGAGGAGTCCCTTCTATCACAAAGCTTGTGGAAAGCAAAGAGCACACTTTTGGGGTACTGCGCAGACTCCCTGAGCCCCCACCGAACACCCCACAACTTTAAGTGCTACCAGCTGCATCACAGAGAGCAGGAAGACATGGGGGGGGTGGGGGGGTTGATGAAGAGGAGACAGCAGTGAGAATGTAAAGGAGGAGAGAGTAGAAAAGTGGGGTCTGAGGAGGTGTTAGCACAGGAGGGGCCGTCCTGGAAGCAAATCAACGGCTGATACATTCTTGGGGACTAGCTGGAGCAGAGCTCTTCCTTCTTGGCTGCCTATTGGCTGGGAGCTGCTCCGAGGAATGCAAGGGAGCCGGCCTATGGAAAGCAAAGGCAATGACCTCCAGCTCTCTTCTGGTGGCACAAAGTGGCAATTGTTTGAGTTAGAAGAAAAGGGGGATGGAGCAGGAATGTAGAAAGAAGCTCATAACTCTTTCTCTTCCTCCATGCCCTCTTGTGCTTCGTTTTTTTGTCCCTGCTGCCATCCGTCCATCTCTCTCCCCCTCCCGCTCTCCCTTGATAAACTTTTTAATTCAGCACCTCTCCTTCCCTCCCTCCCTATTGCTCCGCTGGCCTCAGTCCCATTCCTGTGTGCCGGGTCTACTTCAAGCTTTCAATCAAGGCAAAGAAAAGGCACCAGTCTCATGTCAGACTGATTTTACACAACAAACATGTGGCTAACAAAGCTAAAAAAGAACAAGGTGGACGAGACTTGAAGTGACATTCAAAACACATCCCCTATAGGCTGTGTCATAACCTAAAAAAATGGAGGATCTACTCATATGGATGATCATCAATGACAACACTGAATGTTTGCACTTAGAAAAAGTTTCAAACTGCTAAATGCTTATTTCAAGGAAGAGTTTAACATGCCGGAAAATAGCCAAGAGATCAAAGGATCATAAACGTGCTTCAATCTAATGCTGAAATAAAAAGTAAGAACTGAGAGATGACAGTTAAAACGAATAAAAACGTCTAGAGTTCACTTTATAAACTACAAAGAGCAAATAAAATCAGCTAAAAAGCTTTCCAATTACTTCCTATGTTCTTTTGCATTTAGTGACAGCTACATCTATTAGAGTAACATTGAACAGTTCATTTTTTTTCAGTAGCTCATGGGAACAAGAGTTCATATCGATTCAATATTAACACAGAATGATTGACAAAGCATTTATATCTAATAGTTTGGCTGATTATGGAGCTAATAAAAATTCATAACTCCAACTCCAAACAGAAACGAATGTTTACTGAAAAATACAGTATGTCCATTAACTGTGTAGAAAGTACACTTAACATCTGGTCAGAGCTTCTTTTGCAAGAATTACTGCAAAAATTAAAAAAAATTAACTTCATAAACTCCGTGGTGTTTAATTCAATGGATAACATCTTGCAGGTCATTAGTTTCAACAGGTTATTATTGCAACATGTTCCAATGTAGGAGTTGACTCAGGATTAAACCAGCTCCACCTCCAGTCAGGTGTTGGAAATAAAATCCGAGGAACCAAAGAGATGATTTAAAACCACTAAAATGCTAAATGTTTTTACAGGAAACTGACATGCCTGGGGTTTATTCAAGGTGTAATAGAGCAAGAGAGTAAGATTTTCAGCAACTAACAAGAAGGTTAAATGGCTATGCTTAAGTTAGTTTTTAATATTTTATTCTAAAGTGAAAGAAAATGAAGTGAAATTGGTTTTGACGGGTCAAAAGGTCACAAAAGCAGGAGATCAGAATAAGCTCAAACACTCTGGTTCTTCTGGTTATTATCAGATCTTGTGCTCAGACAGCAGCTATATCAACAGCAGCACTGTTAACCCGAACTTCATCTGTTATGTTCAAACGAAAAATATCACGGCTAGTCTAATAAGAGGAAAATTCTTGGACATATGTTAATGATTACTCTTTTTTATATTTTTCTTTTTCTGTGAGTAATTCTTTTTGTCAAAACTCCAAACTTTCCCACGTCAGAGACGCTTTCAAACACGCACCATAAAAACTCAGCTGTTTCCCTCCTTTTTTTTTTTTTTTTTTTTTTAAAAAACCATAATCATGGTTTCGGCTCGCTTTACTTATTTCGTGCAGCTGTAGTCGCCTTATTGTGGCTGAAACTTTCAACCACAGCAGCTTCAGATTGAATTATTCAGTGATTTGTTCTCGTTTTGGCAGTATGTGTTACTTAATTTGTTTATCACAGAGACACGTCTCTCGGCGCTCCTCTCTACAGCTTGCACATCCAAGGCCAAAAAAAAGACTTAATTTTGGCAAATCCTGAGAAGTCTGGCTGTTACTTGCTCACATGAAGCTCCTCCCTCGCCTCCTTTTTTCCTCTGCTCCCTCATATACAGCCAAAGAAGATAGTCAAAGCTGGCTGCTGAGGCAACATAACATTTAAATTGTATAGTTAAGGCACCCCTGATTATTTTCTTTCAAGTTCCTGCAAAGTTATAAGGGATTATCAATGCTGAAATAATCTGACTTGCATTCTCTTGCTCCTTCTTTACCACAGAGACGCACTATTAAAGACTGGACAGAGGTTTTTCCAGCCAGGGCGTTCCTGATAAACAACTGTCTTCTTTCTTACTAATCTGCAGTGTTTTGCAACTTGAGTTCCCGAGCTGTCTCCTAGGGAACTCCTGAGTGTAATCTTTCCTCAGCTGTAAGGATATCCTGAACAAAAGATAGAAGGTTAGCAGGCTGTGGGGAAGCAGAGATGGAAGCTGCCAGGCCATCGGAACAGGAAAGCATGTTGGACTGAGCTCTTACCTTTCGTGTCACTGCAGGGTCTAGATAGCTCCTCAGCTTTTGGAGATAAGTGTGAGGCGGGTTCTTGACTTGGAATCGCTCCTGTCAAAGGGAGAAAAGAACATGAGAACATGAGAAAGGGGAAAAGATGAGGGGAGAACAGAAACCTTAAGAAAAACATCTAGATTTTTATGGTGCATTTGATGATTCAGATGGCCACCCGTGTAAAAACGGAAAACTACATCCACACCCTCATTCCAATGTACTCATTTGTTGTGAGTAAATTGGAAATTCTAACTCAACCATCCTTCAGACGGGAACTTCAGATTATCTTCCACTTTAAGGAGCAAATCTAAACAATTCCTCCATTGAGAAGAGTCTGCAGGAAAGACAAAGCCTCATATGACTGGTTCCATCTTACTCTCAGTCCCAGAGAGGAGCAGTTATCTAAAAAGTTTTACCTCAACCGATGGCACTACATTTTCTGTTTTCTAATAGTTAAAAAAGTTTATGTGCTTCTTTAAAGGTTTAGCAGCGGTTTGAATAGAAAAAAAAGAACCCTCTGTGGACAAACTGACAGTCTAAAATCAAACATGTGACAGACAAATAAAACACACCACAATGTATATATGAACAAGAAAAAATGATTCAAGTCAATCTAAAGAAACAACTGGTTTGACACTGTAAGTTTCTGTAAGCAGCTAACAGTTAGCCTTAGCCTCCAAGCCCAGCTGATGTGGAAAGGCTGACATCTCTGCTTCTTTCTGTATTTCTGCTTCTGTCTCCCCAGTCGGCCTCGGCAGATGGCCGCTCACACTGAGCCTGGTTCTGCTGGAGGTTTCTTCCTGTTAAAAGGGAGTTTTTCCTCTCCACTGTCCCTTCATGCATGCTTGGTATGAAGTATTGCTATTGAGTCAATGAGTCAGTTCAATAAGCTGGTTTTCCATAGATCGAAAACTTTTAACCAATGTGACTGTATGAATTGATTGAATTGTCTTTGTAAAGTGCCTTGGGATGACGCGTGTTGTGAATTGGCGCTATATAAAAAAAAAAAAATGAATTGAACTGGATTTCTTCAAAATTAAGAAAATAGATAACCTGCTTCTAACTTTTTGACTGAACCTTTAAAATGATAAACTATTGCTTTAAAAGGTTTTTAAAAAAAGTTATAACAACAATAAATCCCAGGAGGTGACAAAGCTCTGCTGTTAAAATCAGTTTCACATCAAATGTTAGAATTTCCCAACTTCAACCAGCACCAGGTTTTCAGGTCCCACCATTGTGCTCTAAATATAAACCAGGAGATTAGTCCAGGATTTGGATCAGTGTGCTGAGCGGGAAACTGTATGTTGGTGAGTGGTGGTTTAAAAAAAAAAAAGAAGAAGAAAGACATATTGTTAAAGGCAGACAGAGAAATAACTTCTGGTTAGTATTTGCAAACACACTCTTGGCCCAATTTCTTCCCCCAAACAGGCCAGCGACAGGCTGTGGCGTATTAAAAGAAAAAGACAATTAAATCCTGACTACATATTGCTCTGAGATCATTATTTTATGAGACACAGATGTAAAAACAGATGGCGATAAATGAGGAGGGAATAATATGGACTATATCTCCATTTCCATTAAGATGATCCTACATGTACTCATTGTAGAAATCTTGTGTATTGTGCTCTTTCAGGCTGTTTACTATAAAAGATACAGATTTTAGAGAAAGTCTATATTTAGTAATTGGGTACTTTACTAATATTTAAATAGATCTTAGATTGCTCAAAAAGTTGCTCTTATCTAGATTTGTTTTAAATACGTTACTTTCACAGAATATGTATGATATGAAGTCACACCGGCACCAATCAGCTGAAGGAAGCCAGACAGGCGACACAAAACTGGCAGAACAAGCAACACTACTGATCTAAGGACGTAAACTGATGCAATACGGATGATGAGTTCAAGTACAAGCAACTATCGTAGCTGCCTTTATTGATACTCAAAACAAATGTACGTATCAAATACTACCAGATTTTAAAAAAGGCTTATCAAAGCCAAACAATGGGAGAATTTCCAGCATGCTGATCTTTTAAAAACAACAACTCATCAGTAGGGTTGAAACAATCCATCAAATGATTACTGATCGATTACTGAAATAATCATCAACTTATTTAGTAAGCAAATAATTGTTTACTGCAATATAAAGACATAATTTGCTGAAAGAACAATCAACTTAGAGAAGTGACTTAGCCAAGACTGTATAAAAATAAATACATTTGATGTGAAAAACCTTCCATTTCCATAAATATCAAGAACACCTCGAGTGGCATTTCTGAGCACTGAATTGATTTTCCACATGTTTTACACATTTAAACTGCATTCAAAATGTGAAATGTTTGTTTTATTTTTAACTTTAAACCCTTGTTTCTTCACATATGTTAGCAAAGAGAATTTGTTATTAAAATAAGCCACAACAGAGAAGCAAGAACAGGTGTTAGAGGCTACTTATTCATCTCGAGTCAAAATGGGAATATGGGAACAATAAGCAACACCAAACTGCCAATGTCGGAAGTTGAAAAACCAGTGGAATATGCTAAAGCGCAGCTGTCAAACTCCTTGAGGGATTTTAAAATACTTTTAATTTTAGGCATCTTTCTGCTTCATCTGAATCAAATAATATGGTCCTTAACAGTACCGTGGTTGTTGGCTGCATGCAATGTTTAGGGACAAAATGAATGTTAAAGAAGAGCAGGGGCCTTTTTAGGCACCGCTCTGATAATGGCTGTGGCACAGTGACAAGCCAAGTGTTAAAATAATAATCAACTTTATTAGGCCCGAGCAGCAAAGCCTGCTGCGAAGGCCTATTGTATTTCGAATGTTTTTTTTTCTTCAAATTAGGCCCGAGCAGCAAAGCCTGCTGCGAAGGCCTATTGTATTTCGAATGTTT
>JAUZNJ010031753.1:0-14053 GCA_034780135.1 Jordanella pulchra | reverse complement strand
AAGCTAAATGCCTAACACAGTAAATCATTAAATGTAAAAAATTAAGCCTGCAAGTTATAACCCACATATAAAGTGCAAGCAGTGCACATTCTTTTTATTTGATTTGCCTCATTAGCTGAAAGATTTCCCTGATGACTACATAGTGAGGTCATGGGAGTCTGCAATGGCATGAACTATGCTTGAGTCAGAGATTTACTGGAGATTTCAATTTCAAAAGATGAATGTAGTTTCTGTGTGAATTCTTGAAAGATTGTATAAACTCATACATATGTGAGAAACTACAGTTCATTTGCGTATCGAATGTATGAAAAACTTCAAGGGCTTGGAATCTGCTTCCTTGATTTAAAGTTATTTCTTTAATGTTTCCCACCAATTACCCTGCAGTACCAAATGGCTGTGAAATCATTTCTACAAGATGACTAAATTTGAGTAAAAGAACATCATAGTTCATCACCAGACTCTGTCCAGAATGTAATTTAAAATGAATAAAAAGAGCAGAAAACCATATGGAAAGTTCACTTGAGATCCTTTGCAATACACCCTTAAGCTTCAGGCAAACGTATGAGTAACTTCCCCATATGTGTCATGTTAAACATATGACTTTTCTTTACCAGGAGGTCTTTAAAGCTTACGTAACTGGTAGAAGCCACAGCTGTCCTCTAATTAGACAGGGGAAAAATCTGGTCAGTAAAACGCTGTGTAATATATATACCAAACTCCCTGGTGTATTCCGCCTCTTGGTTTCCTCATGTGTCAGGCAGAGCTCTGGATACCACACGCATACCCACTCCATCAGATGTGTGCTTACTCATCATTACGGTGCCACATCAGAGAGGCCTTGTGCACAATACACTTGTCTGCAAGCCAAATGTGGGGAGACCACAGCAAGGGGACCAAAGAGACCGCAGAGCCTGACCTTCCCTCTCCCAGCTCGACCTCTTGAGTCATTTTCTATTACAGCTTCAGAAGTTTGACGCTCTGAGACTGATTGTTATAGTCTCTACCCTTGTTTTAAACATACTGTCTCTACCATGAAAGCATCTGTCAAGAGACGGCCATTCGAAAAAAGAAAAACACTAATTTAACACTTATCCTTGGCATCCGATGTAGGGAAGTGCCCGAAATGTAAGAGCTGCACACTAGTGAGATGTCAACAACTCTGACAAGGTTAATCAGAGCTGGCGACTTTCACCCCCCAAAAACATTTCAGGAGCTGGGGTGTGCAACGTTCACAGAACCAATTATCTCTTTTGAGTAAAAAGGGTGTTCGCCTATCAAGAGTGAGCGTACTTAACACAGGGTCAAATACATTTCGCTATCCCTTCGCTTTCAAATCACATATCAAACTGTTGCCACTTCCATTTGCGACAGTAATATGTACCTACTAAATTGCACGACTGCCTTTGGTGGCTGACAACAGCTAATTGTGAATGTCAAAGTGATTCATGTATGTCTCGGGCCGGCATGATTAAAAATCACCTATGGTCCTCCTTGGATGTTTGATCTGGAATATGTTGCACGAGTGTTGTAAACATGTATTTTAGCAGTAGGTGAGAGGGAGGAGAAGCTTTTTGATTGAATTTAACTGAAAAGAGACTACTCAAAATGTAACAGTTAGACAAGTGAAGCACCCTTTTTCTAACATTCTGTAAACTAGACTTTCAGAGCTCAAACATCCTAAAATATTCCACTTTTTCTTTTAAGAATACAGTCTCAAACTCTTTTTGAGAGGAAGACACAAAGTAGCACATGACAGTGAAAAAGGAGGGAAAAAAATGTGACATACACACCTATTCAGCCTCTTTTACTTGGATAGCTCTAAATAAAATCAGGTGAAATCAGTTCCAATAAAAATCAACTTATAGTTTAATGTCAGTATAAATGTAGTCTTATTTTTTTGTGTTCAGAGATTATTAATCAGAGAACAACCAAGAGGTCCTAGCTAAGTTTGAAGAAGCAGTGGAGATCGACAGCTCAGAAGACAAAATCTGTTGACGGGAAAATTCTGGCTCCAAAATCCACAAATCTACATTTACTGAAGAATACAACCAAAAAACAACATCAAGAGAATAGTTTACCTGAATTAATGTAAAAGGACACAGCATGTGAAAGAAGATGTTCTGATCAAGTTAGATCATTATTGAACTTCATGCTGACATGCAGAAGCTACAGAATGTGTGTGATGTTTCAACTACACTTTTTTTATTCTTATTTTGCAAAAGCACCATTTCAAATGATTCATTCACAAAAGCAAACACTTTGTTTTATTCAGCTAAATATCCCAGCTATAGGAAAATAAGTTCCAAATTTGTCTCAAGCAACCCCTAACATGACATCTCACTCTTATCTAATCTTCCTGATGATGATTAAAACACAACAAAAGCATAAAAAAACTTTTTTTTCTTTTGTAGAATTTTACTGAAAGCAAAAGTTGAATCATTTATCATACATGTTTTACATTAATGGGGCCCAGTTGTTCATTTTGTGTCCCATAACATTTGCACAACCTGTTACAGAACATAGTGAAAGAGGAAAAACAGAAAGTTACATGACACAGAGGAAATGATGTCAACTGGCCATATGCTAACAACACTAGTAGGCCAAAGGGGAATCTTTTTCTCTGTTTTTCTTTTCTAACCCCTAATGTACTGATCTAACCAACACAAACATATATGTGAAGGTTCTCAGTCTTGTTTGGTTCTCAGTCAAGCTTGGAAAGTTCAGTTGAGACAAAAACCAATTCACCCCAAGAAGAAGACACCAAGGAACAAGACTGACAATGTGGTTTATGCTGTTCAGTGTAGTGTAGAGTACACAGACCTGTACATTTGAAAGACCAAGCAACCTCTGCACAGGGACATGGCTCAACACAGAAGGGATAACTCCTCAGGTCAGGACTCAGGTTTCCACCTACACCTGAAGGCTAAAGGAAACTCGTTTGAAGACAACAATATCCATATCCTAGCCAAGAAAGACAGATGGCTTTAGAGGGGGGTCAAAGAACCCATATTTGTTAGCCTGGTTAACAGAGGAGGTGGTCTCAGACATAACTTGTCACCCACGTACAAAGCACTTTTAGTAACCACACTCAAAAGAGGCGTGTGACAATGTAAGGGTTTTGCATAGACCAGCCAGAGTCATACAAGAATTTTAAAAAATAATCTTAATTTATTACAAGAAAATGTCCAAAAATAATTAAAAAATGACAAATTGGGCCCAAAACTGAGGTCAACATAACAAAGTGTAACTCAAGTGGTAACAAAACTAACTCAAGCACAAACTGACCAAACAACAAGACATGAGGGGAACTTAAATAGTGGCTGACCAGACCACTGGTAACACACACAAGGGGGTAATTAAACATCTGTAAATTAAATAACTATCAAATTTAAACAAACTTTCAAAAAGAAGAAACATTAAATAAACGGTCAAAGTAAAATTTAAACCAAACGTCCCCTTCCCCTGGTGAACAAATGGACCGGCCCACTGAGGAAGTTTGACAGCCATGAATGGACCTCAGTCAGCTGGAGCTCATCTGCAATTTCCAGGGGCACGTCCAAAAGAAAACTAATAACTCAAAAAGAAGAAATGAATTGGTTGTCTTTAACAAAACAAAATACGAAGAACTGACAAATAAAGTTAACTAAATGTGTGAACATCAAATAGTTAACTAAAAAGTCAGACTAATAAAAATAATTTCAAAGATAAAGACAAATCTAAACTAAGCACTAATTAATAGGTAAAGTAATATTAAGGAAGAACGGAAAACCATTGCCAATTCTGTGGGACAGCAGGGACAGCTGTCACAGACCGAAACCACTCTAACGAGGTAGTTAATCTATCAGAGCCACCTTTGTTTCCTTTCTCCCCCTCCCCTAATTGTTGGTCTCACATACAGTATATTTACCTCTGTTTTCTGCTGCATCAGTTAGAACAGAAGAAGCCTCTTGTATGAGAAGTGAAAAGTTTTCTAGAAAACACGTCCAATTGCTTAAATTGAACTTTCCAAGCTCAACACAAACATGTTACTGTGTTACTGAGATTTTTCGTGGAAATGATTTAAATACCTTAGCAAAAGTTTATAATTAGCACGTATTCATAACTGGACTTTATGGACTTTTGGTGTAGCACCCCCCCAAACATCAGATATCATTTAGACATTAGTTTTTAGGCTAAATCTGGTCGGTCCGTCATAGTCTTGATTTATCTCAGAAATATTGGGCTGTGTTTGGCCAGCCTGACTGTGTCACATTTTATTCCAATAACAGACATTTAAAAGATGTCGAAAACACAGTTTTTACCATCTTTTCAATGATCTGAAAATGACGGCTTTTCACCTTTCACTTTTCAACAAAATGTAGACATCCTTTGATGTAAATCATGTCATCTTTTCAATGTCTTAAGGGTAAAGTGGTATGAATAAATAACTTACACTTCCTCTTATCCATTTTTAGGCGTAAGTACTAAATTATTTATACTGTATAACATATTTATCTATGTTGCCAATTGCACATACTGTTTGTATGTATTTTATTTGATTCTCTACTGAATTGTTTTAACTAAAGTTATTCATTCATTCATTCATTCATGAACCTTTCCTATAATGATGTCGTCTTAAAAATCAAAAGAAACATTACCACATAATTTTTACTGAAATAATCTTAAATAACTTTCTAAGAACATTAGATGACTTAAAGTCTTTTCAGCGGATTTAAATACATGATTCATACAGGATTTATCAAACATTTTTTGTTAAAACACTTTTTCGGGTGGTTGAATATTCATGAAGCTTAGTGTTCAAAAGCCTCAAACATCTTTTAAAAAGAGCCATCTGATGCTAGATCTAGAGAAACAAATCATTTGATTGGCTTTTTTCAACACATGACAGAAAATTTTGAAAAAAGATTTTTCTAAGGTTTCCACCTCTAAATTGTCCTCTAACATAAATCCAAAATGTCCTCCAATTTTAGAATAATCACAAGTATGGATTAATATATTTTGGCTAATCAAATGAAATCCCTGTAAAGTGTGCAGAAGATTTCAATAGTAATTCAACAAACTTGAAAAATGTTAAAAAGGGTTGTTGTATATTTCGAAGCTGTAAAAAAACTGCCTACTCAGAATATAAGTGATACATGATTTAACTTGTGGATCGTTCAGAAAACGGTTTACTCTCCTACGGTTAACTTCTAATCCAAACCAAACATAGAGAAAACAAGGAACCATGGAGCAGGACTTTGGGGTATATCTTGCCTCTGATCACACTGTGTAACGACCAAGAGGATGTATCAGTGTGTTTGTTTGCTTCCACACATGTGACAATGATTTTATCCTTCCCCCATGACCATGATTAGAGGTTGTCAGCCATGCTTTTACTAGAGCTGATGGGTAATTTCACTTTATAAGATGGTTTAGAGCTGACGACCTGACTGTAACGAACACACACACGCATTATCCCTCATATGAATCACAAAAATAAGAACAGAACATACACATGTAGAGCCATTTGGGAACCCAAGGGTGCGCTCACTCATATCCCCACTGATAAGACAAGCAAATCAAGTGGCATGTCTATTAGAGCAGACTAATCAACAAGGCCTGCATGTTGTGTCACAACTCACACAAGAACATTATAGATAATTTGTGTCTATAACATTGCATGCAATTATTTCAGCATATATTGCTGTGTGCCTGGCATTTAATGAACCAGGCTAATTAAATATGGAAATTAAGGGGATTCAAAGGAAATAGGGAATCACTAAATCCTGATGCATCTAAAGAAGCTGCTAAAAGCTTTTTATTACATTAGGGAGTGGAAGGGAAAACACGCCTTCCTCTAAGGAGTCTAGCAACAAACACAGTGATTAGAAAGAGCAGAAGCCACAACTATTAGTTATTCTCAATCCAGTAATAAACATCATTTTACAGATAAGAAATATCAAAAAGTGCACCATTGTCCGACCCCTCTACTGCTCATTCGTACACTTAATGAGATAAAACATGGCGTAGATGGAAATCAGCTTAATTACAGCGATTCTCTGTTTTTACACAAAAATAAAAGGTTTGCCACAAGATAAACAACACAGCTTGAAGTAATTGCTGCAATTCCTTGAGTAAATTCAGAACATTAAAGAAATTGGCATTTGGAGTGACTTTAAAGTTGATTCAGTGTGGATGTGATTATCTCACACGGCAGTATGCTTTGCTAAGCTCTCATAAACGTTTTCATATTTTGTCACATTATATCCACTAAATTTGACTTTTTTTCAGTTCTAACTATGTAAATATTTTGAAAGAAAAAACGGCAACATGAGGTAATGGGTCAGTAAGCTAATCAAATACACCTGCACATACATCTGAACATACATTTATAATATGTAAAGTTTACATACATTACAAATTATAAATGTATTACATTTATAGTATGTAATGCACTCTCACCTTAGAGAATGCTCGACTATTTCTTTAAATTCTTTCCCAATTTCCCCCTTCAGGATAAAATTCATACATTCCTCTTGCCAATTTTTTTTCCTCCCTGGAGGTAAAGATAGTTGTAGTGAGAGGGTCTGTACTAAACCGATTTTTTGTTATGACCTTTTTAGGAAATATGTGGAGGATTTTCAAAAGGTAGACATCATCCGTGGTTTGTTTTTTCTGGAAGATAAAACTAAAACATTGATGTGGAAAAAAACACTTTATTTCAAAAAACAGCATTTTTGAGATTTTTTGTATACATTTGTTTCAGTCAAATGTCAGTGATGTAATGAGAGCAACTCCCCTCTGACATCACAGTTTATATAACCAGCTGGCTCATATTCAACTTCCTGTTGCTGGTGGCCTGCAGCCGCTTAAGGTGAGACATACCGATTCTCAACTGAAGCTACCTAAGTAGCCACCATATCCCTCCGGAGAAGAGGCTGGGCTCGCTGGAACGAGTCAGGCTTCCTTTGCTATGATCCAGAAGGAGACAAACATAGTGAGAGTCTTTTCCTGCAATTCAAACCAAGCTGAACATAGTGTTTGTGAACCCGCCTACAAAATCAGATGAGAGCGAGCTATCTAGCTCTTTGGTTGACCTACTGCTAATACCTACAGAACCAACAGCTGGACCCAATTGCTGTTTGCCGAGGAGCTGAGCTGTGAGGCTGCCGCTGCCTGCCTGATGCCAGCGCTCGCCAGAAAATTGACTCTCCCTGGTTGAGCCACGGTGATACGATAACTGCCATAGTGTGTACCCCACAGTGCAAGAATGGAATATGTGACGATGACTGAGTGACTTCCCCAAAATTGTGTTAGCACAGTGCAGAATTAGCACAAAAGTATGAGTTTTGCGTAGATGTGATGTGATTGACCAACAGAAAGTAGAGCATGTTTGTGTTGAATGGAAGGTAGAGTTCTGGCTACATGTTTTTTTTTTGTCTTCTATATTTGAATCTCCACCCTAGACCTGGGTCTTATGCACATTTTCTTCCAGGATTTCCCTGTGTCAAACTAAGTCTGAGTGCCTACTTCAACATGTTTGACCGCTTCATGGTTTGAGGAAACTGCATATGAGACTGCTTGTCATAGGAACGCACTTGTAGTTGATTATGTCTGATGTTGAATAAGAGAGTAAACGGGGCTTATTACTAAGATATAAAGCACTTTTCAGAGAAGTCACAGAAAAGTCTTTTTAAATAGTAGTCTTGGCTTGTGACACAAAATCACATGATATTAAAACACAACATTTTTTCTCAAAGTGAAGTTGGTTTATCAATTTGCAATTAGCCCAGCATTTGGCTGACCAACACACTGTTATAAAACCATTATAACTGCTGACAGATAAGCACTGATCAAATAATGTGGCTAAAAGATGTTCACTAATGGTGCTGAACCAAGTATCTGTTCCTAAGCTTCCAAATGTTGCTAAATCAAAGGCCTTTTCCATTTATTTACTGTATTTAATTATCTCTGTTTTAAAAATACCTGTATCGGTCAAATCTTAACCATGTACTTCAACAAAGAACAGAGGTTCTTTATTTTCAAGAAAAAAAATGTTGAAACCACACTTTATTCTCTTGCAACATTCTGTATCCAAAAATTAATGCAGTAGCATAAGATGAAAACCTCACTTGAACCAAATTGACCTTTCTAGAGACTGGTCATTCTACAGACTGGACTGGTCCGGTTGTGTATGTTATATGTGTTCCTATAAGTATATTTTGGCCTATTTCACATATTGGGTCAAACATAGTTTACAGACTTGTTGACTCAATTTCATAAAGAAAATAAAATAAAAAAAATGCTACAGGGCAAAATCCAGTTTGGTAGTGCATGACCTTACACTTTAACACAAAGGCTGGTGATTTCTAATAACTTAAAACTCCCTCCCCTTGAGGGAAGTACCTAACAGGCTCCCTGAAAAGCCCCCATACATGACCTATAAACGGATCATTTGAAAATTCCCACATGGTCACTTCAGAGCATTCCAAAGGCATCAGCTTTCTCCCAACTGTGCAAACACAAACTCATCTGTGTGACTGCTGCCCTTTCTTCCCCTTTAATATCACCAATGATGTCACCTCTCCCCACGGTCAACTTTCCTTTTTAATCTTCCAGCGTTCAATCTCCCACTAAAACACGAAGAATAAAGGGAGCAACTCTGGATGAGGTTGGAGAGATTTAGTGAGTCTATGCAATCCTCAACAATAGGACTTCTCTCACCTTTCTATTTCTTCACATTTCTCATTTCTTCTTGCTGCTTTGTTTATTCATACTCTTTATTTAGTCCTTTCCCTCTTCAGTGTCTGTTGCTATTCAGAGCACATAGCTGTGGAAAATATATTTCTTAACATTGATCCTTTAGCTACTTTTAAAACTTGCTGGAACTAAAGGCCTAACAAATAATATTTATTTTTGTCATAACCAACTGAATTTGTAAGCTTTGATCATATGTGTAAAATTTTACCTACCAATATTCCCTAAATAGTAAATTAAATCTTGACACCGATATTTTGACAAGTGAGTTTGATCCACTGATTTAAATAGCAGCAGTAGTCTGCTTTAAATTAACACGTTTCTACAAGCTAATAAGCTTTGAAAACTGTACATGAAATAATTTGCTTTGCTGGAGTAGTATGGCATGATTTTTGTGCCACCAAGTTGAGCATGCAGTCCTACTTGCTCAGCCCTGACAAACTGCTCTGCTCACACTACACTATTATATCTTTCTCCTATTACCATATTTGTCATATAACCTTATTTTCTTTGCATATGAGGATCGTATAAAAAAGTAAAAAAATTAAAAAGTCATTATTTTTAAGCCATAGCTGGGGCTTGAACTGCCAACCCTTCGATTGCATGTTGAACTCCTGCAGTCACCCCTAACTGTCGAACTGAGTGTTTGCACGGCGGGTTTTGACTGGATGAAACAGGCCGATCTGTGATTGGTTGATGGTGCTCAACCTGGTGGCACAAATATCACACTAAGTTTGCAGTTGCAAGCGAGCAGAAATAGAAATTCGAGCAAGCAAGAGGAAAAATAGAGCCACGCGCGCGCAAAGTAAGTCGTGCGCGAGCATATTGACACGAGCAAGCAAGGAGAAAGATATATGCTGTGTTCAATTTCATGGGCTGCGTCTCCTAAGGACCCTGTCTACCTGGACTGGACATATCAGATCTGTTGTTCACACGCAGCACAAAAATTGGAATCCGTGCTTAAATATTAGCCAAACTCATGATAAAGTCACAGAATAAACGCTCTCAATAAAGTAAACATTACCACCACATATCTAACTCCATAACCTTTTAAAAAATATCCATCCATCCATCCATCCATGGGCTGGTGCCTATGTACAGCAGACCATTGGCGTAAGGCAGGGTATACCCAGGAGAGGATGGCAGTCTGTCGCAGTGCAACGCATAGACACAAGAATAGGTACAACCATGCATGCACACACACACCTGGGGACAATTGAGAGATGCCAATTAACCTAGCAGTTATGTTTTTGGACTGTGGGAGGAAGCCGGAGTACCCAGAGAATACCCATGCATGCATGGGGAGAACATGCAAACTCCATGAAGAAAGACCCCAGGCCGGTACCGATCCCAGTACTATCTTGCTGCAAGGCAACAGCGCTAACCACTTCCCTACCATGCAGCCCAATTTCAGACGTAACTATTCATTTGATTTTATTATATTAAACTGCATTTACGATATTCATCACTATTCATCGCCATTTCCTCTTTCCTCTGAGCATGAAGCAGCCGCATTTCTTTTACTCACGATAAACCATAGGAAAACAAAGGTTACGTAGAATACACTGGACCCATCCTTCAAAACAGGCCAAAAGAAGGCTGCATCTGTCGGCCGCATACGAAGGAGTCTAGCAATCCGAAGAAGCCGAGGCACGACGCTATGATGCAACTGGCCGACAAATCTAGCCTGAGCAGGATGCAGCTGACGAATCGAACACAGTGATAGCCGTGTGTAAGCAGAGTCAGCTGAGCGTGCAGTTTGTCAGTCGACCAAGCCTGTGTGAGATTCATACGCACAAATTAAATCTCTGCGTGCTCAAACGTGTGGCACAAAAATCACACCATAGAGTTGCGACCGTTAAGTTACAGTAAGAAGAGTTTTGCCTTTTACCCATACCTTAACAAACATATGTAGCACAAAAGAGAATAGGCTCTGGAATTTCAACATCTGTGTCGAGAGGAAAAGAACATTTGAATTTAAATGCATGGATAGGTGAAAAACTACATTTGGGCAATATAATGTAATAGTCAACAAATAAATCTACCATTTGAAAATTAATGAAGTGTAATGTAGTTAAATAACTATTTTATTCTTTCTTATTTGTTTTCCCCACACTATTCTTAACATTTCACCTTTTTCAGCATACGGTAAATAAATACTAGTCTGGAGAGAACATATCTCAAGGACATTCCACAGGGAGAGTGCTGTGGAAGTCATTTTAGATATTTCCCTGGAAGCCTTGGCAATGCTCATTAAAGTCCGAACTCTAAAGAACAGTACAGATGGTACATATTTGCAATGGTCATTGTGCAAGAGGTATAGATCAGGTGGATATGTTATCGGCCAATCACAGGTTAATAAGAATGCCATTAACCTCAAAACTAGCATCACATTTGCTTCAATCATAATATTCATCTGGACACTTGCATTTAGAAGCAATATTTCAGACTCCTAATGAAACGTTCCTGATAGTTTGCTTATATAAATTGCAATAAAGTTCTCGAGATTAGAGCTGCTTAAGAGTATGAATCTCGGTCCTCAATGGACTCCAGCTGTTTGCTTCAGCCTTTTGGACGATCTTTCCTAGATATAAACTTAAAATCCAGGAAGGATGGCCAAAAAATTTCAGTTTTTTAGTAGTGCGATCAAACTGTTTAAACAACATTTCACCTTGCTGCCCTTTAAAATTCTCAAACTATAGCTGAGAACTTCACAGAACTGTACTTTAAGGCCAAAGAACATTTGAGCACTTTATGAATTGTTATCTGATTTTTTTTTTATCAATATACCTGAACTAAAAGAAAAACTTAACATTTGTTTATCAAATTTGTGGCAGACAAAAATCCCCATTACAACTAAAAAGAATCCTCCTTTGTATTCTTTATCCTTCCTTTCATACTTCCACCTAAGGTAGGCCTTACTGAATATTTGCTATTGACTTCTTTTAGCTCTAAAAGACACAACAAAATACATGGTAACTGATTAAAACACAGTGCAGCGCTCACATTTGCATAGATGGCAAAAACAAGCTAAATTAAAGGAAAAGTTATTGCTGCCACAACAACAAACACTCTGTCAAAACACAGAAACTCTATATATGCTAATTACCTTTTTAACACAAATGTCTAATTAATGATATGCAAATGAGACGCTGCCATTATTGGAACCTGTTTGATATAAGAATGGACATGATATAAAAAAAAACAAAAAAAAAAAAACAAACTTGTAAAAACAGATTCTTCTCTCTGATGCTGAGGAAATTTTTTTTACCTAATTGTTAAATGTGGAAACAAGCAAATTGAAGTCATACAATGTTGTGACCGAGGCACCTCACAGCTGCCCCTGGAGCACAGAAAAGAGGACAGCAGCGAAAAGAGATACAGGCGTATGCATACTTTCCTTGTCTCATCAGCCTTTTAACACCCCTGGTATTTACTGTGCTGTCCCCTGACACAATTCCTACATCAAATAACCAATTACCTTGATAAAAGACTTCTCCACAGATTGCAAGGAGGTGGATGAAGGGTTTCCTTATAAAAACACATCTATTTCGAATCTAGACCATCCTCCAGCCCAGTTGGAAATCAGTCTTCATTCCACACACCACTTCTGCCACATCTATCTCCCCAGAATGTTTTACAATGACTTACTAAAAAAGCTGCAGTCCAAGCAAACCAATGACAGAGGACACATACCTGAGAGGCTTTTTGTGAAGAACACAACACTCTCGCTTCCCTTCCTTCACAAGTATTTCTGGCTGAACTGCATAACCTTGTAACAGACCATACAACATTCATCAACAAGGTAAAAACAAGAGAAAGTCACCACAACATTGGCATTCTCCTTCACTCTTTTCTCCAAGTTACTGAATGAAAGATAAAATGCAGGGAAAGTAGGCATCACACAAAAGGATTGTTTTTTTTTTTCCTTTTTCCTTTTTTTCCCCAAAGAAAGTTAATTGAATTTGTATGTTAATGAAGGCTGCGCATAGCTAACGAGCTCCGTGTGCGACCCATTAACATGTTGAATGATTGTTCTGCCCGGAGCAAGAATCACCTATAGAAGCTTGAAACACAAAGACAAAGGACCAATGTGAATACATTATAGATGCATATTCATCAACATTACACACTGATATGCAGAAATCTTTCACTTTGTTAAAACAGTAAGCCCTATGTTTATAGCTCTTTAGAAACAGGGGGAAAAGAATAAAAGTATTCACACCCATTGCGATTGCTTATATTTAGGCTACGTCCACACAGACCTGAAGACAGTACAGACATTTCTAAGTTAGAATAATAATTTTAATAATTATACCAAGCCTGTGTGTCATGTAGCCTGTGTTTGGTTGTTGTTTTTTTGGCGGACTGTTTTTCCTCCTGTTGCTCTGCTCCACTATGCGGAAGTGGGTAAAAACCTTTCCCCTACTGGTGCCCAAATAACAACAAGATGTTTTACCTTGAAGTCTGTTCATTAATACCTGCCTCTCTCAGTCAGTCTTTGCCAGATTGTCCAATTTCCTGCATGATTCCATTCCCAGTGATTTTTGCACTGCCTGCCTTTTTGTGATTCTCTGCTCACCCTTCCCTCACCAAGTTCTTATCTGCTACTGCTTCTGGTCATGACCAGGACTGCATCTGCCTTCCATCAGCATGATCAGCCTGTCAGCCTGTTTAATCTTCATCCGCCTTCTCAAGCCTGCCACCAGCCACTCTCTTCAGCCATTATTAATGTCCTTAAACCTGCCATCATCCTGGAACAGGAACATGGCAGTCGTCATCTGCCTTCTCAAGCCTACTATCAGCCTGTTCATCCTGTCACCAGCCTTTTCAACTTGCCTAAAGCTTCTTCCGCCTACTGCCAGCCTATTTGGTTACATCTTCAATTCCATCCATCCGTCTTCTCCCGCTTCACCCGTCAGAGTTGTGGTTGGGCCGGGTGCCTATCTCTGGCAGAATATGGGCGTAAGGCGGGGTAAACCCAGGACAGGATGCCAGTCTGTCACAGGGCAACACATAGACACACAAGGTCATACAACCATGTTCGCACACACTCACACCAAGGGGCAATTGAGAGATGCCAATTAACCTAACAGTCATGTTTTGGGACTGTGGGAGGAAGCCGGAGTACCCGGAGAGAACCCACGCATGCACCGGGAGAACATGCAAACTCCATGCAGAAAGACCCAGAACCTTCTTGCTGCAAGGCTAACCACTGAGCCAGCGTATAGCCCCATCTTTGTTGGGATCCGGGGTTTTTGTGCTTTCCACCTTCCTCCAGCAGAGCGCGCCGTGGGTCTCCTGGGCTGGAGCCCTC
>JAUZNJ010031752.1:0-14053 GCA_034780135.1 Jordanella pulchra | reverse complement strand
CATCACTCACAGTTGAAGAGTACCTATGATAAAAATTACAGTCTTCTACATGCTTTGCAAGTGGGAAAACCTGAAAAGTCAACAGTGTATCAAATACTTGTTCTCCCCACTGTATTCTTCCTTAATTTGAGTTTGTCTTAAAAAAAACAGTAAAAAAAAATGACGTATGAACCGTACAAAATTTGGGATGTCCAAATCCCAAGCTTTAGATGTCTGTGGTTGGTTTACTCTTTGGGATTTTACGTTAGCTGCATCCCCAGCAAGCTGCGCCCCCAGCAGACAGGCTGTACAATATTATATTAATCTAACTGGTCTGAGTTTTCTTTTTTTTCTAGCTGCTGTTTCATTTTCTTTTCGCCCTTTATAATGCTGTTAAAAATAAATGAGAGCCTGTCGGTCTGTTTGCTATGTGCCTTGCTCTAAGAGCTGTGCTCAGACACCAATCTGTGTGGAGAAGAAATGCATGAGGTCCAGCTAAAATGATTTCTTTTTTTAAAATGCGTGGAGATGTGGGTCATGCAGTAAGACAATAATCCAGACAGGGGAGGTTACTTCTAAATGACCTATGAAAAAAACAAATTTCATCTTAAAAGTTAAGACCTAAATTCCATTAGGATGCCTAAGGATAACCTTAAGGAAAGGGGTAATGTTAAAATGTAGTTTTATTGATGCAATAAAAGAAAAGTTGATCAGGATTCCTACACCTGTCATTGGCTTTTGAACTGTTGGCTTTATGTATCACGATAGTTACAAGTTATTTTAAATTTTTGATTTCACTTATTATAAAAAAGTCGATTACTAAAAGAGGCACGCAATCTCTTGGCATAATGCAACAATTTGTGGTGACATTTATTGCTGTTGATTTATCTTTGATGCATCTTTATTCTGACAGTTTGGATCTTTTGCAGGACTTGGTTTGACTCCATTAGTATTTGTGCTCTCTGGAAGCTCCTCTGTCTGCTCTTAATCAAGTTTTTTCTGTTGACAATTAAACTCATTATTAGTATTTCCAAGAAACGATTTCAGCAATTTAAAAAAAAAAAAAAAACTAACAGCTGGTCAAAAAAATAGCATTAGAGAGGAAGTACTAATCTTGTTTTTTTTCTTGTTGTAGTCGTTAGAATATATCCGTCAGCTTTTCCTCTTAGTGTAAGAATAACTGTTTAAATATTTATGTTTTAAAAACGAGAGAACGTTATTATTCTAGCCACTAGTGTGCTAAAAAAATGTGATGTCCTGCCTTTATTCAGATGATGTTTGGGTTTGGCAACACACTCCGCCATTGAGCTTGTTTGTATTTAATCAGATTTACTGTCAACATTATTAATAACTGTGGAAGACTGGGGGCAAAGGAGAAAATGAAAGAGATGAGAAGAAGGTGCTGACAGAAAGAGCAGGATAATAAGCAGTTGTGCCTCGCTCCCTTGGAGTCTCTAACTCTGTGATCGAACGGTCCGCTCGTCCTGAGGTAATGCTTCGACTTCATTTGCATGCTATATGTGCGACGTATGACAGAGACATTCGTTTGTTTCTGGCATTTTCATCGCAGCATAAACATAATCCTAAAAAGAATGTAAAAATGCAAAGAATTTGATCTTATTCTAAGCAAAAAATACAGTTTAGTGTAAAAAATGTATGCGTCTAGACTTTTTGTTCCATTTCTCAGTATACAAAGACTTGATTTTGAAGCAAAAATGAATTGCTCCTTAAAATGGGTGTGATTTTTCACCCTAATGACACATAATAGATCTATAGAAGCAGAGAAGAACTGTTTCCACAGTTATTTACCTTGGCGTAATTTTTCTTTATATCGAGATGACTATCTCTGTTCATCTATTTACTTTCTGATCCTAATGGTTTGGATATGGTATTTAGTTGCATTTCAAGAAAATAGTTCTGTTAGCTTTAAGGTTTATGGCTTCCAGGTTATGAAAATCCCAAATCCATATTATTGGAAAATTGGAAAAAACATTTTTCTAATAATAAAAAGTCAAAATACAGATATGTGATGTTATTACCTTGTAATAAGCGACATAATCATGGGAAAGACTGCATTGACATTTGTTTAGCTGGCAGTCCTAGAAACCCTTTAAAAAGGTTGGTTCCAGGCATGATAATGAAAAGTTCAGTGGAAGAAAAACATGTAGTGGATGATAATTAAACCTAGTGTTTAGAGTTTAAACCCTCAACTCCATGTTTTTATTTTCAAAGTTTGTAACTTAAGTTCAGTTTTGAAAAAAATCGTAGTCTCCAAGTGGGAACATTTGGTGACAAAAGGAAACAAGAGAAATTAAAAAAAGAAAACATCCCAAATATTACATACTGAAAATAATTCTGAACAGCAAAAGAAAAAAAAAAACTCACAGAAAGGAAAAACAATATTTTATAGGAACAATGTAAAAAGGATGTTTAACATGGAAACATTTTCCATTTGAAAATCATGTCCATGTGCTTTGAAGGATATTTTCCAAGTGATCTTTCACAATAATCAGTCTCCACCTAATCCTATCTTCTATATGTAGTCTGAAAATCACTGAAAAACTAAAATTAAAGATGTGTATGAACCACCTTTTTCTTTTTTTGTCCAAAAACAGGGTGTGAGTAACCCGCAAGATGGCAAACATTTAGTTTTTCTATGTTTTTGCCACTTCAGCCTTTAATAGCTGTCCAAAGTGTAAAATGAAAAAAAAAAAAAGCTTTAGCAAAGTTAGATGGAGCTTTGCTGGAAACAGCTTTGGTTCACCTCATTGATATTCAGAGGCTTTATGAGTGAAGACTGTAAACAAGCAGAAAGCCCTGGAATTGGCACTCAAGGCGTCTTGCCGGACACGAACAGAGTCTCTTCTTTCTTAACAATACCAGACATTCGCATGTATTCACACACAGCCACATACACACATACTTGGCCACAGACCCCCCCCCCCCCCACACACACACACACCTCTCACTCTCCCGTACTCGTTTTTCTCTCCTCGCCCTCTACGGGTCTGCAGCACATCAGCAGCTGCTGGTGGAGTGCAGCAACGCATTTCAAAGCAGAGCTGAGGAGGGCAGGGCAGGCAGCGTGGCCCTGTGTGGCCCAGCCAGAGGAAAGAGAGTAAGAAAGAGAGAGAAAAGAGAGATAGAGAGAGAGGGAGTCTTCCTAGCTAACAGCACTTCTCCCCCTTCTGTTTTCTCTCTCATCTCCAGAGCTGCAAGCAGAGCAACAGCCAGGCTCCTCCTCTCCTGCCACTCAGGAACTGATGACAAGGCTGGGCTTTTTACTGGGAGAAGGGATCCCTGGTACGGCACGCATACCTATGGACGACAAGAATGAAAAGAAGGTATTTCATTTTTTTTCCCTCCCTCCCTCCCCTCCGCTTCCCTTCCTCACCCAACAGCAGCTGCTACCACTGCTGCAGCCCACAGATACACCAATAGAAAGGAGCTGATCAGGAGAGATGATAGTTGTCACACTCAAACACTGAAAAATGGATTCTTTTTTTTCCTCCGTGAATTATGGACAAGTTTTTAGAGAGTATTTTTTGGAATTCAAGTCTCTCCTCAACAAGAAATGGTAACTATCAGGCTATTTCACTTAAAGCATTCGATTTCTTTTAAGGGAAAAGTGGATGTATTAAATGGGTGGCATGTACTTTAATTGTGTGTATTTCAGTGTCGTGCTGTAACTTAAGTGCTATTTCAGGGACAGCTCTGGAGTATGTAACGAGAGCATCTGAGCCTGAGTCCAGAAATAGTTATGTTAGGTCTGAGCCTCAGTTTGTTTGGCTCTGTTAATTAAGCTGGGACTTTGTACGGAGCGGAGCCCAGCATGCTGCTGTTTCCCCATCCATCT
Organism: Jordanella pulchra; assembly: GCA_034780135.1. Taxonomy (NCBI): domain Eukaryota; kingdom Metazoa; phylum Chordata; class Actinopteri; order Cyprinodontiformes; family Cyprinodontidae; genus Jordanella; species Jordanella pulchra. Next base: position 10,218 of record JAUZNJ010031752.1, on the reverse strand, counting down.
CATGTCCAGGGCATGTTTTGACGTTAAAAATTGCAGTTTTAGAAATGTTCTGAGAGGCTTAGAAAGTGTTTTAAGATTCACATTTATCACAGTAGATTTCATCTGGGAGGACGGAAAGAATGAGAGGCTTAAGGTTTAGACCTTGAGCTCATTTTGATGTATGTTTGTATGGGTTTCCCAAAGTATGTTCCTGTCATCTGTAAGCAGTTCTCTTTTCCCCCGTGACGCTGTTTTATTGCATGTCTGTAATGCAGCATGTTTTAGTATTGCCTCAGAGCTAATTATAAAATCTCAGTTTGGTCTGTGTCTCTTACAGTGGTGTTTGTTTACAGAAAGGAGGGGTGTAAAAAGAAAGAATGCCACATAGTTAAAGTTACTGCTCTACAAGTTGTTAGTCATGCTGTCACAGATATTTATTAGTCTGACTGTTTTGGTTCTACTCTTTAAAAAAGAAAACAAAAGAAAATTTAGTTGAACCTTTTTTTTTCTACAAAAAATATGTCTTTATTTTAAAATATTGTAGTATATTATGCCGAATACAAGTGAGCTTCTTCATTTTACTGATTAAGCTGTATGAACCATGGCCTGAACGGTTTGAAATGGTAGTTGAAATGGTAATTGCTCAGTTCTGTTTATATTAAAAATGCCTTAAGAGAGGAAATAAATTAAAGCCCCTCAGGCTGCATAGCATAATCAAAAATACAGGTTTTTATATGGCAGGAGGTCTATTTGACCTGGAGTTTTAATCTGTTGCTTTAAGGATGATAAGCCAGTTTATAAATATAAACAATCATTAATGCTTGCATTCTAGTGAGCCTTGCAGAAATATCCTTATGTCTTCACAAACAGCACAATGAACACCTGAAAAAGGTGTAAATTGTGGAGAATTTTAAAGAAGGTTCTCACAAAGCATGTTTAATCCATCATCTGACGGGAAAAAAAAACTAAAGCAGAGCATTGAGCACATAAACAGCCATTGTAAGGTGAAGAACCTGCAGAGGTCCTCAGCTCAGGTGGAAGAATCTATCAACAGCACAACTATTAGCTGTGCGCCCCACAAATGTAACCTTAATGATAAAGAGGGAAGAAGAAAATCATTGCTGAAAGAAAACTATGAAACATGGTGGTGGCAGAATCATACTTTGAGGGAGGCTCTTCTCTTACTCAGGTGGGAAAGAAGGACATGATAAATGAGAAGACTGATGAGGCTTAATACAGCGAAAACATCGAAGTTCACCTGTAGAGTATTTAAAGACCTGAGGATAAGTTTATAGGTTCACCTTCAGGACAGAAACCCTTCACTTAGTCTATGTGCTGCAACAAAAATTGTTCAATGTCCAAATCTAAATCTAATTGATAATCTGTGACAGAACTTTAAACCCCAATCTCAAAAACCTCAGTCCATTCTGTTTAAGATGGGTTCTCATCTCTAGATGTAGTTTTAGGATCAACCTATAAACAGAATTTCCAAGAGACTTTTCACATTTTCTTAGCTGAAAACTTTGGAAACCATCAATCAGATATCTTTTACTTCCAGTTTTTGTTGTGTGTTAAACTATTGCATCAAATCCTAATTAAATACATCTTAGTTTGTGGTTATAACCTGGCTTGTGAGGGAGTTCAGGGCAGGTGAAAAGGGTACATTTACTGCAAACTGTAACTCTAAATCAAACAGTGCTATCCAATGTACTTAGTTGGTGTGCTGTCATCTATACATCGGAGTAGAAGAAAAAAGATTTAATTCCTTTAATTTTATTTGAATTAGAGCTGATAAAAAAATGTGGCAGACTGATAACCATGCGAGTCCCTTATCTCTTCTTATAAGGCTTCGCATACTGTTCAATGTGTTGGAGGAACTTGTCGAAGTGGAGAAAACAAGAATTAATTTGATTTAGTTTTGCTCGTTTGTTTTGTTCCATTCAGCTGAGGTGTGGTTGTCAGGCAGTCTTGATGACTTTACAAAGGTGTCTATTGTGGGACAACAGACTGGAGTCTTCTTCCCCTGCGAATTGTAGCTATCGGTGTGTAATTTATTTTAACCTTGTACCGTTTACAGTGCTCATGCCCTTCGGCTTGTGTGTCATGCTCTCATGTGAAAACCATGCCTGTTTGCTGAGGAATTTCATCCACTGGCTTCACATGATTCAGGTTAAAGAGACTGTGAAGTTAGATCAAATCTGCCTCGTCTCTTCCCTTCCTTTTTTTAAATGCGACATTAAGTCTTACAAAATATATTCTCTTTACCAAGCGATAACCTTAGTATAAAGTTTTATTGATATTTATATATGTCGGAGCAGATCATTGTTGTATTTAAACCCTTTTTCTGGTCTCTGTCCCCCTCAGTGCGCTCTGACCAGCCAGGGAATTAGTCCCTGCTCCACCCTGACCAGCAGCACGGCGTCCCCCAGCACTGACAGTCCATGCTCCACTTTAAACAGCACGACGAGTCGTCCCCCGCTCAGCCGCTCCAGCCCCTGTGGGACCATCACCAGCCCCAGCTCCACCCTTGAGAGCAAGGACAGTGGAATCATAGGTATGATGCAGCCCCCACCACCACCATCTACAGAGATTTATTAGAGTTCAAAGGAAACTTGTGAGAATGGAGAAATCTGTCTTATTTACAAAGTATGTCACAATTAGAAGTTTGATTATTTAAACGGGAAGTGATTTAGGGCAGGAATTTGATACAGTTGAAATGAACAAAATGAATCTAAGTTATAAGCTGATATTTGCATACAGTGCAAAAAATATGACTAGATTCTTCCAGTTTTAGATCAGTTGTTATGAAACTTTTTTAAGATGAAAAAAACATTTAATTTTATTTTTTAACTGCAATTTGTATCAAATGTTTTATTTGTTCCCAAACGGATCATTTGAATCTTGCTGAAGTCCTCCTCACAGAGGCGGTGCTATTCTGTCAGGTTTGTCGGCCTCCTTCTTTACACACACACCTCTTCAGACCTGCCTTCAAATAGTCTTTGTGACTAAGATCAGAGCTTTATGTTGGCCTCTCTAAAACATTTAACCTGTTCTCCTGAGCTCTGCAGCGGTTTTAAACATTAATCCTTAATGGTCAGCATCCTGCAGCTATATTCACATGTGTCTCTTCTTCTACACACCTGACTCAAATATATGATAATCATTAGATAACAGAGCATGACTTAATGCTAGTCAGATAGTTTAGCCCTTTTATTCTTGTGTGCAGGGCAAAGGACACATCCAACAGATGCAGGACACTGACTCTCACTAAGTTTGACACCACTGACTCAGACAAACATTGAAAGAGCCAAAGGATGTTGTTTAGTAAACACTCATACCTTTTCTTATCTCTTTAAAGCCTCAAAACAGTTAAGAGTTTTTGATAACGCCTTTTTATTTTTATATTGCTACCGCAAAAAAAGAGTACCTGTTTGGTGTCAGTCATTTGTTTCATTTGTGTGGCAAGTTATTCATCCCAAGTCAGTGGGTTTGTAGGAAGCTGCTTCAGCAGGAGGCAGCGTCAGGCTGACAGTTGCAGCAGTTTGACGCTGTGCTGGTTCTCTTGTAATAGTCCTATAAGGCGTAGGGATTTATGCAAGCTGACAGGAGGATGGCAGTCTGTTGATGCATTAATTTGTCTACCCTTTCCTCTCACACCTCATATGGCCACAGATACTAGGATTATAATATGAATACTGTTTTTCCCAATGTTTTTAAAGTAGATTGAATAACAATGTGTTTCCACGTTATCTACATTTATCTTTTTTATTCCTTTACTGTAGTGTGATTTAATAAATTAATTACAGTTTATACAGAAATGTAAATCAAATTTCATTCATACACTAACGTTGCAGCTTGGAAAACTGACCAACCTGATATGTTTGCTGCAGAAAGCAATACGTGCCGAAGCCATTCATAACACAGCGTTTGGATTTCCAATCCTGCAGGGTTTATGTAACTGATTGCCATGAATCCGTCGTTCTTCCTTCCCTAAAGTAATATTATTGCAGGGCAGTGAATAATTTATGAAGGCTGTAATATACTGTCCCCCTGCCAGAGGTGCTGATGCAAATCATGATTAAACATTTGCTGGAAATCTGAAAAAAAAGAAGGATGTTGGTATGAAAATGTGAGCCCTATCCAGAGGACTGACACGTTTCAGGAAGCATCCAGTGGGAAATCAACAGGAAAAACTTGTGTGTAATCTATAAAGTTTGTTAATGACAAAAATGTTAAAGTGAGCAAATGGGGTAGAAGAGTGAATGAATCTGAGCTGATTTAGGGACAATGGATTTGGTATAAATGAATGCGGATAAAGCTATCAATCCAGGACTGTAGTAAAGCAGAGCCCTATCCACAGTTTCTGATTAGCCTTGATGAGACTGTTTCCTGTCAAGTCTTTGAGTTTTGAAACATGGCACTTTTCCCAAGACATGTATCTGGCTTTTATTTGACTCTGTTTTCCTCTTATCAGTAGCTTCTGAGGTTTAACTCTTCTTTTGTCCTCTATTAACATCACAATGTGCTATCGTCATTGGAAGAGGCTCAGATTAAGGGGAAGTTTAGTATTTTTTATGCAATAAATATGTAGTTTTAGATTCTGCCTTTAATCTATCTGGGGAAAAAAATTGAAATCCTGGGCTATACCCTGAATGCCCAATTCTAATGTTTGTCGAGGCAAAAGCAAGACATTGAATTTTAGGAAAATTCTAAAGATTTAAAAGTCAAAGAAACTAAGAAAGGTAAGAACATTAAGGAGGTTTACAAAGCGGTTCTTCATCTCAGCTGTATCAGCAACACCTAATGTTTCAGAACATTGATGAGTAAAAAGTTTTTCTTTTTAGTCATCAAGCTGAATTAACATTCAGGGTTTTACTAATTTGTGTGCAAATAGAGTGGGTTGGAAATTAATCAGAACCACTGGGCTGAGACATCTCTCTCTCTCTTACCTTAATAAAGGGTTTCTGAAGAAAAGAAGAACAAAGCTATGATGCATGTCAGATTCCTGGCGGGGATTAATGTTCTTGGTTCTTTGAAGTTTCACCCTCACTGGTTTGAAAAGCGCAATTATGTGACTCTGTACAACATTAAAATCAGATTTCTTTGGCTGCATAGAACGGCTATAAAGCCTAATTCATAATGGTATAAAGGAAAAGTATGTTAAAATGAGAATAATAACCCACTGTTTAAGATGATAGTTAACCCTGAACAGGGTGCGTTTTTGTTTTTTCTTTTGTGAACCGTTTCAAGTGGCACATCCGTTTGCTTTATTACTAATGATGCAGTATCTGCAGGATTTTGAAAGTGGGATACCTGCATCGAATATCGGCTTCACTATTGTCTAATTAGCTGGATTTGATATCTGTGATCAAATATAATCAACAACAGCAGCAGCTTTATTTGTAGAGCGCTTTAAAACCACAAACAGCTGAAAACCAAGTGCTGAACATAGCTAAAAATAATAAACACAATAAAATACAGCACAAGAGTATAAAGTTAGGATTTAAATTTAAAGAATTAGTTTTTAGCTAAATAAACTAAGTATCTGATATTGTGGATCCATTCCAGTGCACTGAACATGGCACTGTTATGTCTTTCTTTTTGCTGATTAAATAAATACATAATATAAAGTACATTCATATCTGTGGTTATTTGTTTAATTTTTTAATAATGTTTATGTGAAGCTAAAAGCTTCCCTTACATGGCAAGATATATAGATATCCATTCGATAGTTGAATCGGATCGGCATCGGATATCACCGCATACGCTCAGCCCATTTATCGGATTGGATTGGAGAAAAACTGTATCGGTGCATCTCTAGTTACATGTCACTCTATAAAACATGATTTTACTGTTTAAGGAAAGAAACTAGTCTTGGCCATTTAAACTGAAGGATCAAATCTCAAAAGGATAAAACAACTCCTGGTTCCTATCTCAAGTTTAATTTGGCTTGAAGCGGAATACAACCCAAACAGGTAGATGTACGATCACAGGGTACCAAAGAGGAAAAAACAACCATGCATGGGGATGCTCATACCTAGGGGAATGTAGAAAGACCTGCACATGACGAAGGACAACAGGATTCCGAACAAGCAACTTCTTTCTGCAAGAAGCCGTCCTATCAACTGTGCCATCATGCAGTTCATCTCTAGTTTGGGGAAAAAATCTAGAGAGGAGTCTGCCCAAACCAAAGCTTATTATTACTGTGAACTGGTAGCGTTAACATAGTAGAGGCTTAATAAATGAAGAGGGATCAGATTTTTACCTTCTGATTGACCAATCAACAGTCGGAACAAATCTAGTCCAAAAATCATCCCGTTTCAGTCGTCAACTGATTTCTCTGTCTGTGTCTAATGTTTATATCTGCCTCACATCTCTCTGTGCGCAGAGAGCACGATTTTGTTGGGGTTTCTTTGCTGAAGGATTGGAGGATTTGTTCTCACCTAAACAGAGCGCTAGTCTAAACTGGAACAGTTTTTAATCTAGATCTTCACTCTTCCTCAGTGTTTTGGTGTGGATATATTTCTGTTTGCATCGTACCTAATTGCTATTTTCACTGTATAAAGCTGAATGAATAGTCTCATTTAAAGCAAGAAGTCTGAGCTAAATCCCTAAATAAATGTAACAAATCTGAGCTACAATACCTCCTACTTTTCATTTGTACAGGGAGACTGTCGTTGTCGATTGAAAATGAGCTCCTGAGCAGCGTTGATAAGAGCAATGAGCAGAAGCAATGCGTTGCTCAAAGTTCCATTACAGCTTTGTGTCTCAGCAAAGATTAAGACTGATAAATGTTCATATCACACAAAGGACACAGCTGTAATTTATCTCGCCTCTTTCTCTCCTGCTACCCTTCCTCACTTGCTCCATTTTTGTTTTCCATCTCCATTCAGCCACCATCACCAGTTCCTCCGAGAATGATGATCGCAGCGGCTCCAGCCTCGAGTGGAGTAAAGATGGCAGCCTGAGGAGCACCGGGTGCCATGGCTTGGCTCAGAGCGTACGGGCTGACACCTGCTCTCCCGTGGTTGAAGAAGAGTCCAGCAGTTCTACGGCAACACCAGCTGACACTCCGTCGAAGACAGACCAACAGCAGCAGCAGCCCCACACAACAGCAGGAGCACAGGGGCCACAGCGGCCTTTAGGTCACACATCGGACGGGCCTAATCAATATCCACCGCAGACGTCATCTTCCTTAATGATGCCAAGGCCAAACTCCGTCGCTGGTAAGGACCTTTTCAGTTTTTGAATACATTTGCTAACAAACAATAAGAGGACTATATATGTCTATTATTGCACTGCAGCTCTTTCCAGTTCAGTTTTTTTTTTTTTTTTACTTTTATGATCATGATAAGAGGTTTGCTTCAGGCAGAAAGGTGAAATGCCATTTTAAGTCCAAGACGGTGAGGGATACAAATCGCCAGGAGCACAAGATGATATATAAAAACTATAAGTACAGGTTGAGCTTTTTACAGCTTTGTGACGGAGCAGAAGTTTAGGATTAGGCAGCTGCTGTGTATTGCGCTTCGACACTGGTTGCCATGTCAGCTCTGAGCACAAGCTGCTGTCTGGCTGATCTGTTCTGCATTCTTTCCCTTAAAGCTCCCTGTGTCGGCCAGGCTCATGATATTCACACAGCTGTCACAGTTGTTGATATTCCCCGGTACCCCCTTTCTCTCTCACATGTCCCCTTTTCTTTTTTTTTTTTTCATTTCTTGGTCTCACCCTTTCTGCTCACTTTGGTTTACTGTTGTTGCTTCAGAACTTGACCTAGTTGTTAAAAGGGTCTTTATGAGCTATTACTTTCTACTCTGTTTTGAACCGGAATTTTATTAGAATTTCTACAGTGTTTGGTTTTTGCTGTCTAATAGACTGTTAGGGATGTAGTTTATCTGTGTTCAAGACAAGTAGAGGGCCTTATCTCTTGTCTCAACGGCAGATAACGAAAAAAAAACTGATGCATGGCAAAAATTGTGATGTGGATTCAGTCCCTTTACTCTAATAACCTCTGAAAATAAAGTCCAGATGGTATCATACCTCATTAAATTAGTAAAAGGACTAAATTTTTGTATAAATGCACATGTTCTATCAATACCTACTTGTTTTTTTAGAGAAACGTGTTGAAAATAGACAGCATATTGAAGCCCAAGGAATACAGGAAATAGTTGTGCGTTAAGTTTTTAAAAGGTAGGGGTGCTAATGATCATAATCTTTGAACATCTCACTGAGCTCTATTATATATACATGGAATGGAAATGATATGGCGGAGCTGCACAAGGAGAGCAGAAAAGGCCCATTGTGACTCTGGAGGAAAAGCTCAGATCTACGGCTTAAGTGGTACAAGAGTATCTTGACAGAACAGCCATTAGTGTTGATCGAACGGGTTAGATTTTTAAGGAAGAGTGACAACAAGGGGGGGCAGCAGCAGCAGCAAATGTGGAGCAAGTTGTGCTAGTGTGACGAGGCAAAAATTTCCATTTTTGGTCTATGTGGAAATGGCAGTAGAATGGAGGTGGCAGCATTATGCTGTGGGGATGCCCAGACATGCCAGCTGATCACTGTTAATGGGAGGCCAAATGGAGTTAAATACAGGGCTGTACTGGAATAAAACCTTTTTAAAGATTGCAGATATCTTTAGACTGGGGAAAAGATTCATCTTCCAGCTGATAAAACAGGTTTAGATCAAATCATATTCATGCGTATTATGCAGCATGTCTAGCATACTTTAACCCTAGCCCAATGTCAAAGTCCAGACCTAAATATACCTGAGATTCTATAGCAAAACTGGAACATTTCTTCCTAATGTCTTCCTAAGCTTGAGTTCTTTTGCAAATCAAAATGTTTTAATATTTCTCTCTTTAGATGTCTAAAGCTGGTAGATAAAAAAACATAAAAGAACCGCAATGAAAATATAGAATACAAATTCACTTCACCCCTTGCATGCTTATTTAAAAAACATTGAGCATTTTCCTTTCATAAATATGCACTAATGTTCATCTGATACATAAGATCTCAGTAAAATAAATTCAGGTTTTATAGTTGTAAGCTGACAAAATACAAATAATGAAGAAATAAATCTGAACACTTTTGGAAGCGTCTGCATATCTTCAGGCTGATATTCATTCTTTTTTCTCCTGCTGGTCAGGTTCATAGATACTTAGACTAACAGCATAAACACTGAGGTCATGACTTCAGCGTCTGTTTGACAGAGCAGAGTGTGTGTTGTGTACAGAGGGTGAAACATTTCTTGGTTAGGAGGTAGATTGCATACAAAGTGAGGTTACACTTATAGAGGCAAAAAAAAAAAAAAGAACAATCTTGTATACAGTTTGGCAGCTAAATTATATCACCTCCTACTCCAGAAGCAAAGACAACTGAGCTGAAATTACAGCTGCAGATATATTTTAATCTGTAAAAAGACAAAAAAATCAAACCAAGACTCAAACAAGAAAAACACCTCCTTCCACTGTGTGTCTACTGATTACCAACTGTTATACTTACCCTGTTTTGAATATTGTATCTTACGTACCCACTATGTTGTCCACCATAAAGCTTAACAGGCCAGACACACTTTGGCTCATAAAGCTAGTAGACCAGGAAATATTTGGCAGTGTACGTGTGGTTGTTTTATGGGCTGATGTCATAGTTATGCAGCATTGCCCTCCGGGGTCCTTGACAATTCACACCTTAGATTTTACTCTGTGTGGCAAAACTGCAGGAGAGGACATACAGGACATACTGAGATGACTTTATTTACGGCTGTGTTGGTATCCCGGTGAGGCAAGGATTGTTCTCCTGAAGAAAATGATCTGCAGGGAAGAGATAATGATGAATGCATTTTAATAAAGTCATTTTGATCTGTGACGCACTCACTCAATATCTCACTGGTAGTTTTTTTTTATTTCATTTATGTAGTCAAAGATCTTTTGAGAACTGAAACTTGTCTGAATTGTGACACAATAGAAACCTAATATATACCTGATAGATGGGTATTTTTCATACTATAGCGTCTTTTTGTCATGTCCCTAAACATGTGAATGTTGCTTTGTTGCACAGCGATCTTACTCTAAAGGTATATTGAGTGGAAAATTACCTCTTTTCTTTTTTTCCAGCATTATCTTTATTGGTTTTACAACAATGCTTTCAATAATATACAGGACATAAGTGTACTCTCATATCAAAGGAAGAAGAGTAGTTAAATTATTGTCCATCATTCAACTTGCCTTTTTGCCAGTCAGG
>JAUZNJ010031751.1:0-14054 GCA_034780135.1 Jordanella pulchra | reverse complement strand
ACAAATTTGATGCTCATCATCAAACTGTTCTCCTTTTTCCCCTGAATTGGAATCGATAAGAGAATCGATAAGGAATCAAATTGTTTCAAAGAATCGATGAGTAAATCGGAATCGTGAAAATCTTATCAATTCCCATCCCTAAACAAGACATGGTCTTTCATATAGTAAGTGCTGGGCTGTAATATTCACTTATATGGGAGTGAGAGCCATTCACATTGAAGTCATTGAATCCCTTGAATCATCTAGCTTTATCATTGCCTTCAAGGAATTAATTGCAGTTTGTGCAAAACTAGAGATGAAAATACCTTCCAACACTGAAATTACCACAGTGCAAACCTACCAGTTAGATCAAGGTTGTGTGTGGACATTTAATCCTCCACATTCCTCTCATTTTGGCAGGACTCTATGTTCCTCCATATGAAAGACAAACTTACTCATGAAGCCCTGACAACTTTAATGTCAGTCATGTCATTTCAGGTCACAGCAATCATTAATGCTTGACCTCTAATTCCTGTAACCACTGACCCTGATGATTCATTCATTCTTGAGCCTGCTGCTTTACTCTCTCAGAAAATAAATATTGTTTCAGTGCCTGCGGGACAGTTTGGAGTTTCAGATCTTTATAGTGGTAGCAGTGGCGCCAGGTCCAACATTTATCTAACACCTGCAGGGACTGATGGTAGAAACAGTTTCCCTGAACATTGCAGCCACGCAAAAGGTGGCTGGTAACTCAACCAAACATGACACCAGGAAGTGTCGTACTCGTCAAGAGCATTCAGTTGGCAAGAAGGCGGGGAGTGTGTTGTTGGAGATTTTTGTGGGTGCTTTCCCTTTAAGAGGTGCAGCCCAGCTGCATGTCATGTGACTTTGGCCAGGAAGCAAGGCTGAGAGTTAGATTTTATATCACCCATGTGTTCAATCAATCCAGTCCCATCTGCATACATCTTTGCACTGAGAAAGAATTGTAGGTAGATTACGCTTAATATATTACTGAACATAATTATTTGTTAAATAATTTCTGGTTTGTTGAGATTGATTTTAAGTTTGTCTGAAGGTTTATTGTAAGTTTGAAACTACTTTGCTTATTTGTTTGGGGCAGTATTTAATTTTGTTGCAATGAACTTATATGATCATGTTTATAAAAACAAATGTAAATGTTTCCTGTGTTGTGTGTTTTAGTTTCACACTTCCTTGGATTCAATAAGCCTGTGGACAAAAGGTCAACTTTCCTCTTAGTCTTTGTATTAGGAAAGAGTTTAGCTGTACTGACTGGTTGCATTTCATATGGCGAAGGAAGTATACTGTCTGCAACACTTACTTCTTTGAACCTGGTCTAGGTTATTCTACACTAAGAGAATGACATTTCACTTTCATACACTAATGTGTAATGACATTAAATATATCATTGTTTTAAAAAAGAGAAAAGGGACAGAAAAAAGTCACTTTGGGAACAATTTTGTAGTTGAAATATTGATAAAAAGGTAATAGGATGTTAAAAACTTGTAATATTGTGAATTGTCACAATATTCTTGAGGGAGAGAATGAATATATGAAGAATTTTATTAAATATTCCCATGCATGTGTGGCAAGGTACACAATAGAGGGTGAAAGTAATGTATGCCAACCAGTCAGCCAAAGGGATATCCCCTTGGCCAAGTAGCATGATCAATCCAAAGCATAGTGACAGGGCCCCACACTGTCACACATGTTTTAAATATAAAGAGCAGTTGGGCTACAGTTTGGAAAATATATTTAATTGTATTAATGAATATGGCAAAAAGGAAGGTGCTGATAAACCTCAATTGTTATCAGTCTCATTGGTCCCTGTGTTTTAACAGGTACATTTAATCTGTTTAGCAGGCTCAGACCCAGAGTCTGTTACAGATTCTGCCTATCTCCTTAGAGTTCTTTCAAACTCTCTTCACATTTTTTATGTATATACATGTATATATGTATCTTTTTCAGTCCTTGCATTGTTAAACTCTCTTCCGTTTTCTACATTTCAACAAATATTTTGAAAAACCAGTTGTATTAAGCTCACTTCAGCTTGTAAATGGTATAGTGTCTTTCTATCAATCTCTTTCTCCTTCTCTGTCTTTCTCTATGAGCATGGGTGGTGGACGTGAGAGTGTCGCGGAATTTTGTACAAATAATTTCTTTTTTCCTGGTCTGTTTGGTTTTCCATTGCTTCACCAACTGCTGTAAATGCACTAAATTGGGTAACATTTATTCTGCTCTTTCAGTGAGGTTTAGCTGAGTGATTGGTACGTTTGTCAGGTAGTTTCCCAGGAGGCATGGTGTCCTCCGTCTAGGCAGGGAGTGCACATAGTCCTCCCGAATGGCTCTGTAACTATTGAGGAGGTGTTGTTTCCTGTCGGTGGACAGGTATAACATGATAAACTGCCTCATGCTTCACGCATGAACAAAGCAGTGGTGTTTTTTTTTTTTTTTGGACGAGCCTTCTGTCCATCAGCTGACTGAGGACGTGGTGATTGTCAGGGATTTCTTCGTGGAGGTCTCACCGCTTTTAGTGCCATCCAAGCGGATCACTGTATCCGGTGTTCCACCATTTATACCAAACAACCTGTTTGAACATAAGCAACAAACTGAAGCATGTTCAATCTCTGAGGTGGCAGAGGTGGCATCTTTCTGGAATCACCCACACAGACACTGGAGGTGCCATTCAGAGTAAAACACGGAGATGGGTTTTACATTGTGTAGGTGTGCTCGGGACACATGAAATGTTTTGAGACACAAAAGATCTGCATGTCCTCATAAACAGCAGGAAGACGATCACTGAGTGGATACAGTTGGAGGCTCTGCAGAGGGAGCTGCCCTCTGTGCTGCGGGCCTTGAAGCAGAGTCAGCTAGAGAAGCAGCAGGAATCTTAAATCTTGAACAGAGGACTTGAATGTGTCACAGGCAGTGGAAACCACTGGGGCCAAAGCTACAACCAATGTGAAAGGACAAAGTGTAGTCTGTAGTCAGATTTCATGCCAATGAGATAAAATTTAATATGAGTCTGAATCAAACACAGAATCTATTACTGATGTTGTAAACCAAATGATTGATCTATACTCTTTAGAGGAAATAAATGAGTTTCTGTATTAAACAATTAATAAATCAGTTCAAGTGAATGATTACTTTGGGGCCATAGATAAATTAATCAGAGAATGGTTAGCAATGACCTCCTGGATATATAGAGGCATTAGCGTCACAACAAACTCTTGCAGTCTTGAGGAAAGCGCAGAAAGGAAGAATTAGTAAAAAAGCCAAGAAATAGAACAAACATGCGTCATAACACTTTGGACTTTTCTTTTTACTGTTCTCTGCTGTTTCAGCCTATATGTTTTTCTGTTTTTTCTCTTCTTATATCTCTATGCATAGCCCGAAAATAGGATCTCTAAACATTAATGGAGGGAGGGCGAGACATAAAAGATCTTTACTATCGGAAAGAAGAAGAAAAAAAGATTGATGTGTTATGTCTACAGGAAACACGTACTTTTCAAACTGATTACACAGATTGGGGCTTAGGATGGGGGGCGTCTTGTTTCTTGAGCCACAGCTCTAGTTTGAGTGCAGGTGTAGCTATCCTGTTTCAAAGCACAGTGTTCTATCAGATGTGGTAGTTTCTGATATACAGGGGTTGATCAATAAAACTGAAACACCTGGTTTTAGATCACAATAACTTATTAGTATGGTGAAGGGACTCCTTTTGCGGCCAATAAAGCATCAATTCATCTTGGGAATGACATATACCAGTCCTTCACAGTGGTCAGAGGAATTTTAAGCCATTCTTCTTGCAGGATAGTGGCCAGGTCACGACGTGATGCTGGTGGAGGAAAATGTTTTCTGACTTGCTCCTCCAAAACACCCCAAAGTGGCTCAATAATATTTAGAACTGGTGACTGTGCAGGCCATGGGAGATGTTCAACTTTCATGTTCATCAAACCAATCTTTCACCAGATACAAGGCACCCCCTTCAGGATACAATGTTTGAACCATTGGATAAACATGGTCCTCCAGAATGGTTCGGTAGTCCTTGGCAGTGATGCGCCCATCTATCACAAGTATGGGGCCAAGGGAATGCCATGATATGGCCGCCCAAACCATTAACGATCCACCCCCATGCTTCACTCTGGGCATGCACCCCTCATCAGCGCGGGATTCTGGTGTCGATCCTCTGCCTCTTCTCTCCTCAGCTTTCGAGCCGGTACATGGTGCCACGCACTTCACTAAGCTGGATCTGCGGAATGCTTACCACCTCCTACGCATACGCAAGGGAGACGAATGGAAGACAGTTTTTAAGACACCCATTGGTCACTTTGAATACTTGGTGATGCCTTTTGGGCTCTCTAACGCTCCAGCATGTTTTCAAGCCTTAGTAAACGACGTGTCAAGAGATTACCTGAACATATTCGTTTTTGTCTATCTGGTTGATATTCTGATTTATTCGCAGTCCCTGGAAGAACACAAGAAGCACATCCGCCTGGTCTTACAGAGACTATTGGAGAACAAGTTGTTCGTAAAGGCCGAGAAATGTGAGTTCCACCAACCTTCTGTCAATTTTCTTGGCTTTGTTCTAGGGAACGGACAGGTTCGGCCAGACAATCAAAAGATCTCTGCAGTTCTGGACTGGCCCACTCCAGAAACCCGCAAGCAACTCCAACGTTTCCTTAGATTCACCAGTTTCTATCGTCGCTTCATACGCAACTACGGTCAGACCGCCTTACCTCTCACCGCTCTTATTTCTACCAATACCCCATTCTGTTGGACTCCAAGGCTGACACAGCGTTCTCGAGGCTCAAGGGCCTCTTCGCCAACGCCCTCATCCTCATTCAACCGGACCCCTCCAAACAATTTATTTTAAAGGTTGATGCATCTGACTCTGGTGTACTTTCTGCCGTACTTTCTCAGATCACAGCTCCAGATTTCAAGACACATCCCTGTGCTTTTTCCCCCGCAAACTGTCTCCCACTGAGAGGAACTATGATGTTGGGACCATGAACTTTTGGCTATTAAGCTAGCCCTTAAAGAATGGCGTCATTGGCTGGAGGGCGCTGAGCATCCTGTACTGGTCTGGACCGATCACAAGAATTTATCCTACCTACAGTCCGCCCGCAGACTCAACCCCCGTCAGTCCCGTTGGTCCTTGTTTTTCTCTCGATTCAACCTCTCCATCTCCTATCGCCCAGGCTCCCGCAACATCAAACCAGATGCCCCGTCTCGTGTGTTTTCCCGATGACTCTGAAAGGATCCCTGCCACCATCTTACCTCCTAGCTGCACCTTTGCCTCCATAAACTGGGAGATTGAGGACCTGATCAAAAGAGCCCAGTCATCCGAACCAGTCCCCGCTGCTTGTCCGTCCAGCAAGATCTTCGTTCCTGCCTCCGTTCGTGCCAGTTTCCTCCACTGGATCCATGACTCCAAATTTTCAGTCCATCCTGGCATCAGCTGCACCATCGCTCAACCGTCGATTCTGGTGGCCCTCTGTTCACAAGGACGTCTCGGATTATGTTCATGCCTGCTCCATCTGCTCTCGAAATAAAGCCTCTAACCATCCTCCTTCCGGCCTTCTTCAACCTCTGCCCATTCCCAGTCGACCTTGGTCCCACATCTCCATTGACTTCGTTACCGGCCTCCCTCCATCTAACGGCATGACCACCATCCTCACCATTGTTGACCGTTTTTCAAAAGCCTGCCACTTCATTCCCCTCCACAAACTACCCGCTGCCTTCCAGACCACCCAGCTTCTTGTTAAGCACGTGTTCCGACTTCATGGAATCCCTCAGGACATCCTTTCTGACCGTGGTCCTCAGTTCATCTCCCAGTTATGGAGGAATTTCTGTTATGCCCTTGACGCAAAAGTTTCTCTCACCTCCGGTTTTCACCCCCAGACCGAGAGAATGAACCAGGACCTGGAAACCACCCTCCGATGCTTCACCTCATCCAATACATCCAAGTAGCATTTCTAATTACGATAT
The DNA here is from genome assembly GCA_034780135.1 of Jordanella pulchra. Taxonomy (NCBI): domain Eukaryota; kingdom Metazoa; phylum Chordata; class Actinopteri; order Cyprinodontiformes; family Cyprinodontidae; genus Jordanella; species Jordanella pulchra. The sequence continues at coordinate 8,069 of JAUZNJ010031751.1, read as the reverse complement.
CTACAAGCCATACATAGCACACAATGTAATCATTTGCTAACACTTAACACTTATCTATTTTTCTCCCCTGTCCTGTCTACTTGCCTTGTACTCTGTCATTTTGTTGTTTGTATGTTTTTTTTTTTGCTCTGTTTTTGTTTGTTTTTTTCTCCATTGTCTCTACTGTTTTTTCATGCATTTAAAATTATGTTTTTACCTAATATCAGGAGTTAAGGTAAATAATAATTCTGTTTTATAATTGCAAGAAAACCATCCTCACCTAGTTTAACAAACACTCATTTTTCTTTAAATTTTACTCACATCTAGTAAAAATAAGTGCTTGTCTGAAGTTATTGGAACCCAAATTCTTCATTCCACTTACATGAATATGACAAAACAAGTTTTCTACTGGCTAACACAGATTAAGAAGAGATTGTGCTTGAAAGCTTCAACTGTCAGCTGATAAAAACATTCACTCGAAGGGGTCAAATAACAAACAAAAAAATAAAAACAGATCCAGCAATAATCAGGCTCTCGTATGAACAAATTAACTTACAGATTTGCCTGTGGTTAAAAAAAATGATATAGGCTTTTGTAAGCCATGACAATCCAAAATATAACAGTGCTCATTTCATATTCATAAATTGGAACTGCAAATAAAACATGCTGTTTTTAAGGACTAGGATTATAACAGTGTTTACAGCTTCAGTGTCTAGCTTCTGGACATTTTCTTGAGCTGAGCTCAGTCAAATCTCACAGAGAACCCCTCATCTAGTGGGTGGACTAAGCACTATTTGATGACGTTTTTTTCAGCTTATTTGACCTGTGGTCTATCGTTTGATTTTAATTCTTGTAGACAGGTGACATTACATGGTGAGCTGATTCATTGTGTGCCTGAGACAGTTGTTCAGTGACATTGCTTCAAGGTTTTCAAATATACACCCAATATATACAAAAAAAATCATTCGGCAGTCTATATTAAAGAAACTCGTGAATTTATTAAATAAAAACAATATGCTTAATACATACATACATTAATACATACATTTGTTTCTATCTGAATTGATATTTCATTTCAAAGAAAGGCAAAACAACAAGCGAAAGCCCGACGTAAAAGTTCAGCCAGTGCATCTTTTATTGAAGTTGCTGCTGGTAGAGAGGATAAATTGGTTAGAGCTCTGATGAAACTAGCAGGGAGTCAGTGGTGGGTAGAGGCAGATAAATTAGCAGCTAAAACAGGCTAAAAGGAGCAGGCAAAGTCAGAAAAACATAATGTAGGGGGTAGATTAAAAGAACTGAAGACATGTCAGCTTTAGCTAGTATACGACAATAGAAATGTTATTGACCTTACCCATACCCCTGCCAACTAAACTTGGTAATTACTGACACCGATAAAAGCCTTTTTAGGTCTTATACTGTCTTTATATGTTTGGTGTATTCAGTAATCTCAAACGGGCTAAAAAAAACAAACAATATGTTTTGTACACAGCATATACGTATTTATCAAACTTTTGTTATAAGCTAATAATATTTAAAAGTTATATTCTATTGTATTAAGCCATCTAAAATTAAAGTGTAATTTCAACTCAATCTGTGACAATTTTATAAAAATATATAGACTGTTTAAATATGCAGACAAAATCATAAAATTGATTTACTACAGCTCTGTTTTTTTATGCTTGTGTAAGCTTTCTATTTTTTATACAGATATTTGTTTACCTGAAAAAATATGAAACTGAACAACTGAAAACACAGCCATCTGTTAATACAGGTATTTAAAATGCCAGGTTAATATTTACAAAAGTGCAGCACATTGAAAAACAATTTATAGATTATTTTCCAAAGGCTAACTTTTTTCTTTGTGGTCCAATTTTTTAACACCTGTGACCAGCTACCCTTTTGGATTCTTGGATTTTTTTAGTCACCCCCCTTTTTTACCTTTGACAAAAACAAAGGAGACTATAGGTAAAAAGATGAGTTAATTACAAATTAGTTGTAGAATACAATGATTAAAGTCAGCAGAAAATATTCACTCATCCATTTTCTGTTGAGTGATGCTGGTGCCTATCTTATTTTTATTAATTCATTGGTTTATTTTTTTATTAATTTATTTATTTATTTCGGTTTATTTATATAGAAAAAAAATCAGTACTAATGTGGGTCCAAATGACAGCATGTGTGTTATGATTCAGATATAGCCTACTTAAGTTTTCTCTGACAATATTGTATTGAAAATTAGGGTTTTAACTGTTAATTTTTACTGTATATATTTCCTTTTCCTAGCAATGTGAGCCATTTAAAGATGCTGTCCAATCTGTGAAAAGTTCATTTGGTTGCCCTAATAGTTCAAAAGGAGTGCGAGGGCACGTCCACTCCTTTCGTCATACATGGTATCAAAGGAATACAGTGTAAATTACTTCTCTGCATAGTAATGTAATGCAATTAGTCTGCTGGAGTGCATTCCTTCTCTTGGGGGATAAAGCAGGACAAGCTTATTTCAGCCACCAGCCAGCTTGGTTAAATATTGATCTCCTCAGAGTTTTCTCAGATCATTGTTTTGAATAAATGTGATGTTGCCACAGTTGTGTTACACATAGTATCCAGAGCTTTGTAAATAGTCAGTCCCTGGTGCACTGGCTAACGTGATTGGTGTCAGTCATTTTAATCAGTCATAATGCGCTTTTTTGCACTTGTTACTCAGAGTCTCTGTCTGTGCCAACAAGTAAAAGTCATCTGGTTACCCTACTGAGTTAGCAAATGTTTTAGCCTGTTCTAAAGCCCACCTTTACTTTGACAAGGAATACCCTGACTAAAATAATATCTGCACATAGAAAGTATGACAATATTTGGAGAAGAAAGCAGGCCTACAAAATCCATTTCCAATTTTAAACCCTAATTACCCTGGTTACAGTTTTGCTGAGAGGACATTATGTCTCAACGGCATTTATCCAGAAATAGCTTGATTCAACTGATGAAATGTTTCTCTGTTTCTACTTCATCATTTCATCTACAAAAAAGATAAAAATCCAGTCACATATTTTGGGACTATCCATAACTGCCTTCTACTTAATTCAATTCATTTCAATTCAGTTTATTTATATAGCACCCATTCACAACACATGTCATCCCAAGGCACTTTACTAAGACAATTCAATCAAATCACATAGTCAGATTAAACATTTCTATCTAAGGAACTAGATAGATGTAGATGTAAGTAGATCTACTTAGCAGCTCAAAATCTAACATCTATACCCCATCACATCATTAAATTTCTTTCTTTAGTTTCAATAGCATAGAGATAATTTCATTTATTTCTATCGCATACAAAACTTTGCTCTTATTAAGCTGGAGTGCTGTAAACATAAAACCATGGACAAAATTGTTGTTACCTTTTTTATGAAAGGAAAATCTGGCAAAAGTAATAATAAATAATTAAAAAATAAATTAACGAATCAAGGTCAGAGACTGCTTTTCAGCCATGCTTTAACAGAATCCTTTTATAAAAATGAACAAATCAAACAAGCCTAGACAAAAATGATGGCACCCCTAGAAAAGACTGAAACTAATGTGACCAAAGGCCAGATTAGGTCATAGTGCAGCATCCTGGCCTGTTTAGATTGGAAAACTGTTCCTTATGCAGCCAACAAAAGCAGATTTTATTTTCTTTTGTTGTAGGACAAGTCCGGGGTATCCTCTGTTGTCTTGGGTATTTCATGATCCATTGCAAGTCCAAGCAAGCAGGCTGCTCCATGCTCAGATAATATATATTAATATACGTAATAGAGGTATGTAAATAGTTTTATCTTAATTAAAATAGTTTTTTAAATAGTTATTGAGACGGTTATGTGGCAGGTAATCTTTGTTTTTTTGAAAGGTTTTATCTGTCCCTGTGCAAATGGGTTTGGCTGACATTTATGCTAGGATTCCAATATTTGTGTTTTGTGGGAACTACAAATCTGATATCTGCGACAACTGTACTGCTGCTGAAGCTCCTCAACAATGAAATTACGACACAGAAGAGTAGTAAGTAGTTTGGCATCCATTTTCTGCCTGTTTTGGGTGTCAATTGTCATGGTTGCTAGGCAACAGAACATACAACGAGTGAGGGACTGGGCTCACTCTTCTGGCTTCCGTATTTTCACTGCCTTTGAGGGACCCAGTCCAGGTAGACCAGGTCCTTGGAGGATGTAGCTGCTGAAATCGAATACATCGATTGTGTGTACCATCCAAGTAAATGTGTCTGGAAACTTCACCATGGCTCTTAAAATCCCCAGGCTTTTGAGGGGCGAAAGGGGGCTATACATTCTTTACAGCTGGATTGTTTAAAGCAGCACTCATACCCCAAAAATTAAACTGAAGATATTTTTCTGAAGTATCGCCTTTGTTTACTTATATTTAGACCCATATAACGCATATCTTACAATGGTCCAAGATTGGAAACAGTGTGATTTCAGCTCAAGTGATTTATAAAAAAATGTTGGCAGAGGTTTTTGTTCTTAACCATTATGAATAAAGCTTACAGACACTATAGGATGAGAACGTTAGTTGTTATCTTCAAATTTGAGTAACATTTTTCAAAAAGATGATCTGAAAAAAACATTTGTCTAAAATCTAATTTTGCACTCAGAACATAGTCATCATAATGGTACTGTATATACAGGATCTAAAATTAACTCTTCCATTATGGTATACACCTTAATTCAACATGGAGATAAGAGATGAATGATGAAATATCTGATGCTCATATTATTTCTACATTGGGGGAATGACAAGGTGGGTCATGCATACTGCAGGCTCTGATGTATCACTCAAGATGTTGAAAAAAATCTACTGAAGGAACAGCGTAGTATCTTCTCTATGTGAAGGGTGTGACGGTAGAAGTCATTAAAAAATAAAAAAAAATGTGAAAGCATAACGTCACCCTCTGAGGAAGACAGATTATCTGAATAAATAAAAAGCTGAGAAAGCTGTTCAGTCATACATGATACATGAAGGTGTGTGTTGACAGGATGAGTTCTTCCCTTTTTCTGCTTTACAGACACAAAGAATCTAGAGTTTAATCCATCGACTGCAGAATATATTTACAAATATATAGAAATGTGTGTATTTTTCACTTAAACTAGATGCCAAAATAAGTTGAGATCAGTACTTCGTCTATTTCACAAAAATAAATAGAAGCTTAAGTATGTAGCAAATTTTCCAAAAGCAGGCAAAAATTACCACAAGAATCACACACTAATAAGACTGTTATTGCAGATTTTCTTTGTAGAAATAAAACCTTAAACCCATTACATTGTAACAACAGATTTTTACTGAACAAATAACATTCGTCATAGTGAGAATGTGTGAAAAAATACAGTTATAAAAGTCAGTTATTACATAGATACATCCCATTGATATTACCATAATAAAAATTCTTTCAACTGCAGAAAATAAAAATCTGTTACGCTGTAACAACTTAGTTTTACTAAACAATTGAGATTCAGTTTATTGAAAATTTGTAAAAGCAGGTATAATAGTCAATTATTACATACAAAAAACTTAGTAATAAAAAACGACACATATCCCAGCATGTTATTTTAATGAAAATGATTAAAAATAACTAGGGTTTCCTGAATAAAACCAGTCCTGAAAACAATGTCTATATAACAGTGTTTAAGACTTTGGTTTGCAAAATAGCCTAATGCAGTAAAAATACTACAAGCCGAAATATTGTAATCAATAAAAAAAAACTTGTCATGCAGAGTTGTTCTAGGAATACAGGTTGCAAAAGTCCACAATGAGGGATTATTTTTAAATTTCCTCAATGTACATTATACAAAAAAATAGCTCCTGACTGGTTTCATATTTTGGCTCCAGATTAGTGATCTTTCTAGTTACTGAGTATAAATACTAAGTTATGTATTTACAATGAAACCATTCAAATGCTAAATAAATGTGTAGTAGAAAACAACACATATAGGTGCCAAAATTGTCTTTGGCTAATGTCTCAGCAGGACCTTAAAAAACTAAGTCATCGGTTCATCTTTAGTAGGGTGAATTATTGCAACAGTGTCTCTACAGGTCTGCTACAAAAGTCAGTCAGGGGTGGATCCAGTATGCTGCCACCCGTATCCGTCCACAACCTAAATTAGTAAAGTGGACCACAGTAGCTCCAATGTTGTTGCAATGGCCTTGCATAGACTTTGAAACACTTCTATTTGTCTATAAATCAACAAAAGGCTTAGCACTAAAATACACTGAAGACTTGTCAATCTGCCTCTCAGGTCTTGATTAAATCTGCATACTCCAAACCAAAGCCAAACATAGAGAAGCAACTTTTATTTCTTCGGCTCCACTTATCTGGGATAAACTCCCAAAAAAAATGTAAAAGCACTGAAGCTCTAAGTTTCTTTCAATCGAAATTAAAAACTAATTTGCTAATAGTGGCATTTGCTTTCTAAAAATAATTAGTTAAGTTATCAGTCCAACATTCCTTTCCATATTTGTATCTTTTTTGATGTAATTGTCTTATTTTATTGGTTCATTTTTATTTTCTTTAATTATTTGTGTTGTCTTAATGCCACTGCAATGTCATTTCCATTTTAGCCTCATAAACAGCAACTTGCATTGTCTTTTCAGTGAAATTTGCTTTAAAAAAAAAACTTGCTATAAGTAGCTTTTTGGGTATCTGTACTTTACTTGAGTATTTATATTTCAGATGACTCTCTACTTTTAATTTTTACAATTGCATCAAATATTTGTACTTATTATTATTTACGTTCTCAAATGTTGCTTGGTACGTCTATACCTATGTTACAGGCCTAGCAAAACTATCAACAACTCTATCCGGGGTTGATTTGAGTTATTTAGATCCTGAAAAAGCAGAGTCTAAGCTTTCCAATGATTTAAAACTTGTGATAATGGAAAAAAGAAACTGAAGAAGACATGGACAGACATACCCCCAGGGACCTATTCCTAAAAATTAAATGATGGCTTTGGGCTGACTCCCTGCAGTTCAACCCTGATAAGAGTGAGGTGCTGGTATTTGCTGAGTACGATGTCATTGAAGAAATCCAGTATTTGAGTGATCCAAGCTTGTCTGTTAAATCAAGCCTGAGAAAACTGGGTATGATCTTTGATAGAGATGTCACTTTGGCACCATTCAAAGCAGCTCACCAGAAACTGCTTTTTCCTGCTCAGGAATATCTAATAGAAGATTTATTTCTAAAGATTAAGATCTATAGTTCATCATTCATACTTTTGTGTATTCCCATTTTGACTATTGTAACAGTCTTTTTGTCATGATCCGGGATTTGCTGTCTTCTTTTGTGGGTTTTTTTCCCAATGCGCCTTGTTCCTATTTTACCACCAGATGGCGCCAGGTCCTGGATGGAGTGTGGTGCGGTTTCCAGTGGCACAGCTGTTCTCCATCAAGGCTCATCAGTCGGTGTACTAAAGGAGTGAGCCGCCAGTTCCTCTGTGCCGATTGTTTGCCAGCAATTGGTATCACAGAGCCTCAGAGCTTGTCTCTGCATTTCTCCTCATTTTCTAGTGCTTTCCAGTGATTTAGATTCTCTGTTTCCCTGCTGCCTTTAGGTGATCCTTTGGAAATCCTGGATTCACCGATCAGACCCTGGCTGTCTTCTTGTTCTCAGACCCCTCCTCGTGACGCAGTGGAATTTACCCACTGGTTGCCTGAACTCCTAGATCCATCTCTCTGTTGTTATCAAGTATCTCCTGGTTCCCACGACTGGCGGCAAAATCACTCCTCTGTGTCTTCGTCGAACCTGAGCCGATCTGTCCGTTCCCTGCCGCACTCCTCCATAGCTCCTGGACCCACAAGAGAGACTCGGACGCCAGACATCTACAACCACCCTCCTAAAATCAGTATCATCCAACAAACAGAGAGATTTAACTTCATCAGCTTCTGCGTCTCCAGTCTCCCACTCCACCTGAACTCACCACTCTGCTCTCCCTCCTCAGTGACACTCTGTTTCCTGTCCCAGCTGATTTCCCAGGACCTGACTTTCATTGCATTCCTGTTGTTCATTGTTACATTAATAAATTCCGTTTACTGACTCTCGCTCTCCTGTCTTGGTGTTCTGCAT